>CM049578.1:6371791-6466034 GCA_027123335.1 Amphiprion clarkii
GATGAAATAATGTAAAGGAGGCCGTGAAAAACACTCCAGAAAGGTTTTCTTTGAAAAAAAAATCATCATGAATTTTGGCGCAAAAAAACGCCTTACTATACTATGTCGAAAAAAAATGCGATTTTTCAAACATGTTGTAAAAACGTGCCATATGATGAAATAATGCAAAGGAGGCCATGAAAAACACTCCAGAAAGGTTTTCTTTGAAAAAAAAATCATCATGAATTTTGGCGCAAAAAAAACGCCTTACTATACTATGTCGAAAAAAAATGCGATTTTTCAAACATGTTGTAAAAACGTGCCATATGATGAAATAATGTAAAGGAGGCCGTGAAAAACACTCCAGAAAGGTTTTCTTTGAAAAAAAAATCATCATGAATTTTGGCGCAAAAAAAACGCCTTACTATACTATGTCGAAAAAAAATTGGATTTTTCAAACATGTTGTAAAAACGTGCCATATGATGAAATAATGCAAAGGAGGCCATGAAAAACACTCCAGAAAGGTTTTCTTTGAAAAAAAAATCATCATGAATTTTGGCGCAAAAAAACGCCTTACTATACTATGTCGAAAAAAAATTGCATTTTTCAAACATGTTGTAAAAACGTGCCATATGATGAAATAATGCAAAGGAGGCCGTGAAAAACACTCCAGAAAGGTTTTCTTTGAAAAAAAAATCATCATGAATTTTGGCGCAAAAAAAACGCCTTACTATACTATGTCGAAAAAAAATGCGATTTTTCAAACATGTTGTAAAAACGTGCCATATGATGAAATAATGCAAAGGAGGCCGAGAAAAACACTCCAGAAAGGTTTTCTTTGAAAAAAAAATCATCATGAATTTTGGCGCAAAAAAACGCCTTACTATACTATGTCGAAAAAAAATGCGATTTTTCAAACATGTTGTAAAAACGTGCCATATGATGAAATAATGTAAAGGAGGCCGTGAAAAACACTCCAGAAAGGTTTTCTTTGAAAAAAAAATCATCATGAATTTTGGCGCAAAAAAACGCCTTACTATACTATGTCGAAAAAAAATGCGATTTTTCAAACATGTTGTAAAAACGTGCCATATGATGAAATAATGTAAAGGAGGCCGTGAAAAACACTCCAGAAAGGTTTTCTTTGAAAAAAAAATCATCATGAATTTTGGCGCAAAAAAAACGCCTTACTATACTATGTCGAAAAAAAATGCGATTTTTCAAACATGTTGTAAAAACGTGCCATATGATGAAATAATGTAAAGGAGGCCGTGAAAAACACTCCAGAAAGGTTTTCTTTGAAAAAAAAATCATCATGAATTTTGGCGCAAAAAAAACGCCTTACTATACTATGTCGAAAAAAAATGCGATTTTTCAAACATGTTGTAAAAACGTGCCATATGATGAAATAATGTAAAGGAGGCCGTGAAAAACACTCCAGAAAGGTTTTCTTTGAAAAAAAAATCATCATGAATTTTGGCGCAAAAAAAACGCCTTACTATACTATGTCGAAAAAAAATGCGATTTTTCAAACATGTTGTAAAAACGTGCCATATGATGAAATAATGTAAAGGAGGCCGTGAAAAACACTCCAGAAAGGTTTTCTTTGAAAAAAAAATCATCATGAATTTTGGCGCAAAAAAAACGCCTTACTATACTATGTCGAAAAAAAATGCGATTTTTCAAACATGTTGTAAAAACGTGCCATATGATGAAATAATGTAAAGGAGGCCGTGAAAAACACTCCAGAAAGGTTTTCTTTGAAAAAAAAATCATCATGAATTTTGGCGCAAAAAAAACGCCTTACTATACTATGTCGAAAAAAAATGCGATTTTTCAAACATGTTGTAAAAACGTGCCATATGATGAAATAATGTAAAGGAGGCCGTGAAAAACACTCCAGAAAGGTTTTCTTTGAAAAAAAAATCATCATGAATTTTGGCGCAAAAAAAACGCCTTACTATACTATGTCGAAAAAAAATGCGATTTTTCAAACATGTTGTAAAAACGTGCCATATGATGAAATAATGTAAAGGAGGCCGTGAAAAACACTCCAGAAAGGTTTTCTTTGAAAAAAAAATCATCATGAATTTTGGCGCAAAAAAAACGCCTTACTATACTATGTCGAAAAAAAATGCGATTTTTCAAACATGTTGTAAAAACGTGCCATATGATGAAATAATGCAAAGGAGGCCGTGAAAAACACTCCAGAAAGGTTTTCTTTGAAAAAAAAATCATCATGAATTTTGGCGCAAAAAAAACGCCTTACTATACTATGTCGAAAAAAAATGCGATTTTTCAAACATGTTGTAAAAACGTGCCATATGATGAAATAATGTAAAGGAGGCGTGAAAAACACTCCAGAAAGGTTTTCTTTGAAAAAAAAATCATCATGAATTTTGGCGCAAAAAAAACGCCTTACTATACTATGTCGAAAAAAAATGCGATTTTTCAAACATGTTGTAAAAACGTGCCATATGATGAAATAATGCAAAGGAGGCCGTGAAAAACACTCCAGAAAGGTTTTCTTTGAAAAAAAAATCATCATGAATTTTGGCGCAAAAAAAACGCCTTACTATACTATGTCGAAAAAAAATGCGATTTTTCAAACATGTTGTAAAAACGTGCCATATGATGAAATAATGTAAAGGAGGCCGTGAAAAACACTCCAGAAAGGTTTTCTTTGAAAAAAAAATCATCATGAATTTTGGCGCAAAAAAAACGCCTTACTATACTATGTCGAAAAAAAATGCGATTTTTCAAACATGTTGTAAAAACGTGCCATATGATGAAATAATGTAAAGGAGGCCGTGAAAAACACTCCAGAAAGGTTTTCTTTGAAAAAAAAATCATCATGAATTTTGGCGCAAAAAAAACGCCTTACTATACTATGTCGAAAAAAAATGCGATTTTTCAAACATGTTGTAAAAACGTGCCATATGATGAAATAATGCAAAGGAGGCCGTGAAAAACACTCCAGAAAGGTTTTCTTTGAAAAAAAAATCATCATGAATTTTGGCGCAAAAAAAACGCCTTACTATACTATGTCGAAAAAAAATGCGATTTTTCAAACATGTTGTAAAAACGTGCCATATGATGAAATAATGTAAAGGAGGCCGTGAAAAACACTCCAGAAAGGTTTTCTTTGAAAAAAAAATCATCATGAATTTTGGCGCAAAAAAAACGCCTTACTATACTATGTCGAAAAAAAATGCGATTTTTCAAACATGTTGTAAAAACGTGCCATATGATGAAATAATGCAAAGGAGGCCGTGAAAAACACTCCAGAAAGGTTTTCTTTGAAAAAAAAATCATCATGAATTTTGGCGCAAAAAAAACGCCTTACTATACTATGTCGAAAAAAAATGCGATTTTTCAAACATGTTGTAAAAACGTGCCATATGATGAAATAATGTAAAGGAGGCCGTGAAAAACACTCCAGAAAGGTTTTCTTTGAAAAAAAAATCATCATGAATTTTGGCGCAAAAAAAACGCCTTACTATACTATGTCGAAAAAAAATGCATTTTTCAAACATGTTGTAAAAACGTGCCATATGATGAAATAATGCAAAGGAGGCCGTGAAAAACACTCCAGAAAGGTTTTCTTTGAAAAAAAAATCATCATGAATTTTGGCGCAAAAAAACGCCTTACTATACTATGTCGAAAAAAAATGCGATTTTTCAAACATGTTGTAAAAACGTGCCATATGATGAAATAATGTAAAGGAGGCCGTGAAAAACACTCCAGAAAGGTTTTCTTTGAAAAAAAAATCATCATGAATTTTGGCGCAAAAAAAACGCCTTACTATACTATGTCGAAAAAAAATGCGATTTTTCAAACATGTTGTAAAAACGTGCCATATGATGAAATAATGTAAAGGAGGCCGTGAAAAACACTCCAGAAAGGTTTTCTTTGAAAAAAAAATCATCATGAATTTTGGCGCAAAAAAAACGCCTTACTATACTATGTCGAAAAAAAATGCGATTTTTCAAACATGTTGTAAAAACGTGCCATATGATGAAATAATGTAAAGGAGGCCGTGAAAAACACTCCAGAAAGGTTTTCTTTGAAAAAAAAATCATCATGAATTTTGGCGCAAAAAAAACGCCTTACTATACTATGTCGAAAAAAAATGGATTTTTCAAACATGTTGTAAAAACGTGCCATATGATGAAATAATGTAAAGGAGGCCGTGAAAAACACTCCAGAAAGGTTTTCTTTGAAAAAAAAATCATCATGAATTTTGGCGCAAAAAAACGCCTTACTATACTATGTCGAAAAAAAATGCGATTTTTCAAACATGTTGTAAAAACGTGCCATATGATGAAATAATGCAAAGGAGGCGTGAAAAACACTCCAGAAAGGTTTTCTTTGAAAAAAAAATCATCATGAATTTTGGCGCAAAAAAAACGCCTTACTATACTATGTCGAAAAAAAATGCGATTTTTCAAACATGTTGTAAAAACGTGCCATATGATGAAATAATGTAAAGGAGGCCGTGAAAAACACTCCAGAAAGGTTTTCTTTGAAAAAAAAATCATCATGAATTTTGGCGCAAAAAAAACGCCTTACTATACTATGTCGAAAAAAAATTGGATTTTTCAAACATGTTGTAAAAACGTGCCATATGATGAAATAATGCAAAGGAGGCCGTGAAAAACACTCCAGAAAGGTTTTCTTTGAAAAAAAAATCATCATGAATTTTGGCGCAAAAAAACGCCTTACTATACTATGTCGAAAAAAAATGCATTTTTCAAACATGTTGTAAAAACGTGCCATATGATGAAATAATGTAAAGGAGGCGTGAAAAACACTCCAGAAAGGTTTTCTTTGAAAAAAAAATCATCATGAATTTTGGCGCAAAAAAAACGCCTTACTATACTATGTCGAAAAAAAAATGGATTTTTCAAACATGTTGTAAAAACGTGCCATATGATGAAATAATGCAAAGGAGGCCATGAAAAACACTCCAGAAAGGTTTTCTTTGAAAAAAAAATCATCATGAATTTTGGCGCAAAAAAAACGCCTTACTATACTATGTCGAAAAAAAATGCATTTTTCAAACATGTTGTAAAAACGTGCCATATGATGAAATAATGCAAAGGAGGCCGTGAAAAACACTCCAGAAAGGTTTTCTTTGAAAAAAAAATCATCATGAATTTTGGCGCAAAAAAAACGCCTTACTATACTATGTCGAAAAAAAATGGATTTTTCAAACATGTTGTAAAAACGTGCCATATGATGAAATAATGCAAAGGAGGCCGTGAAAAACACTCCAGAAAGGTTTTCTTTGAAAAAAAAATCATCATGAATTTTGGCGCAAAAAAACGCCTTACTATACTATGTCGAAAAAAAATGCGATTTTTCAAACATGTTGTAAAAACGTGCCATATGATGAAATAATGCAAAGGAGGCCGTGAAAAACACTCCAGAAAGGTTTTCTTTGAAAAAAAAATCATCATGAATTTTGGCGCAAAAAAACGCCTTACTATACTATGTCGAAAAAAAATGCATTTTTCAAACATGTTGTAAAAACGTGCCATATGATGAAATAATGCAAAGGAGGCCGTGAAAAACACTCCAGAAAGGTTTTCTTTGAAAAAAAAATCATCATGAATTTTGGCGCAAAAAAACGCCTTACTATACTATGTCGAAAAAAAATGCGATTTTTCAAACATGTTGTAAAAACGTGCCATATGATGAAATAATGCAAAGGAGGCGATGAAAAACACTCCAGAAAGGTTTTCTTTGAAAAAAAAATCATCATGAATTTTGGCGCAAAAAAAACGCCTTACTATACTATGTCGAAAAAAAAATGGGATTTTTCAAACATGTTGTAAAAACGTGCCATATGATCAAATAATGTAAAGGAGGCCGTGAAAAACACTCCAGAAAGGTTTTCTTTGAAAAAAAAATCATCATGAATTTTGGCGCAAAAAAACGCCTTACTATACTATGTCGAAAAAAAAATGCATTTTTCAAACATGTTGTAAAAACGTGCCATATGATGAAATAATGCAAAGGAGGCCGTGAAAAACACTCCAGAAAGGTTTTCTTTGAAAAAAAAATCATCATGAATTTTGGCGCAAAAAAACGCCTTACTATACTATGTCGAAAAAAAATGCGATTTTTCAAACATGTTGTAAAAACGTGCCATATGATGAAATAATGCAAAGGAGGCCGTGAAAAACACTCCAGAAAGGTTTTCTTTGAAAAAAAAATCATCATGAATTTTGGCGCAAAAAAAACGCCTTACTATACTATGTCGAAAAAAAATTGGATTTTTCAAACATGTTGTAAAAACGTGCCATATGATGAAATAATGCAAAGGAGGCCATGAAAAACACTCCAGAAAGGTTTTCTTTGAAAAAAAAATCATCATGAATTTTGGCGCAAAAAAAACGCCTTACTATACTATGTCGAAAAAAAATGCCATTTTTCAAACATGTTGTAAAAACGTGCCATATGATGAAATAATGCAAAGGAGGCCGTGAAAAACACTCCAGAAAGGTTTTCTTTGAAAAAAAAATCATCATGAATTTTGGCGCAAAAAAAACGCCTTACTATACTATGTCGAAAAAAAATTGGATTTTTCAAACATGTTGTAAAAACGTGCCATATGATGAAATAATGCAAAGGAGGCCAAGAAAAACACTCCAGAAAGGTTTTCTTTGAAAAAAAAATCATCATGAATTTTGGCGCAAAAAAAACGCCTTACTATACTATGTCGAAAAAAAATGCCATTTTTCAAACATGTTGTAAAAACGTGCCATATGATGAAATAATGTAAAGGAGGCCGTGAAAAACACTCCAGAAAGGTTTTCTTTGAAAAAAAAATCATCATGAATTTTGGCGCAAAAAAAACGCCTTACTATACTATGTCGAAAAAAAATTGGATTTTTCAAACATGTTGTAAAAACGTGCCATATGATGAAATAATGCAAAGGAGGCCGAGAAAAACACTCCAGAAAGGTTTTCTTTGAAAAAAAAATCATCATGAATTTTGGCGCAAAAAAAACGCCTTACTATACTATGTCGAAAAAAAATGCGATTTTTCAAACATGTTGTAAAAACGTGCCATATGATGAAATAATGTAAAGGAGGCCGTGAAAAACACTCCAGAAAGGTTTTCTTTGAAAAAAAAATCATCATGAATTTTGGCGCAAAAAAAACGCCTTACTATACTATGTCGAAAAAAAATGCGATTTTTCAAACATGTTGTAAAAACGTGCCATATGATGAAATAATGCAAAGGAGGCCGTGAAAAACACTCCAGAAAGGTTTTCTTTGAAAAAAAAATCATCATGAATTTTGGCGCAAAAAAACGCCTTACTATACTATGTCGAAAAAAAATGCGATTTTTCAAACATGTTGTAAAAACGTGCCATATGATGAAATAATGCAAAGGAGGCCAAGAAAAACACTCCAGAAAGGTTTTCTTTGAAAAAAAAATCATCATGAATTTTGGCGCAAAAAAACGCCTTACTATACTATGTCGAAAAAAAATGCATTTTTCAAACATGTTGTAAAAACGTGCCATATGATGAAATAATGCAAAGGAGGCCGTGAAAAACACTCCAGAAAGGTTTTCTTTGAAAAAAAAATCATCATGAATTTTGGCGCAAAAAAACGCCTTACTATACTATGTCGAAAAAAAATGCGATTTTTCAAACATGTTGTAAAAACGTGCCATATGATGAAATAATGCAAAGGAGGCCAAGAAAAACACTCCAGAAAGGTTTTCTTTGAAAAAAAAATCATCATGAATTTTGGCGCAAAAAAACGCCTTACTATACTATGTCGAAAAAAAATGCGATTTTTCAAACATGTTGTAAAAACGTGCCATATGATGAAATAATGTAAAGGAGGCCGTGAAAAACACTCCAGAAAGGTTTTCTTTGAAAAAAAAATCATCATGAATTTTGGCGCAAAAAAAACGCCTTACTATACTATGTCGAAAAAAAATGCGATTTTTCAAACATGTTGTAAAAACGTGCCATATGATGAAATAATGCAAAGGAGGCCGTGAAAAACACTCCAGAAAGGTTTTCTTTGAAAAAAAAATCATCATGAATTTTGGCGCAAAAAAACGCCTTACTATACTATGTCGAAAAAAAATGCGATTTTTCAAACATGTTGTAAAAACGTGCCATATGATGAAATAATGTAAAGGAGGCCGTGAAAAACACTCCAGAAAGGTTTTCTTTGAAAAAAAAATCATCATGAATTTTGGCGCAAAAAAAACGCCTTACTATACTATGTCGAAAAAAAATTGCGATTTTTCAAACATGTTGTAAAAACGTGCCATATGATGAAATAATGCAAAGGAGGCCAAGAAAAACACTCCAGAAAGGTTTTCTTTGAAAAAAAAATCATCATGAATTTTGGCGCAAAAAAACGCCTTACTATACTATGTCGAAAAAAAATGCGATTTTTCAAACATGTTGTAAAAACGTGCCATATGATGAAATAATGCAAAGGAGGCCGTGAAAAACACTCCAGAAAGGTTTTCTTTGAAAAAAAAATCATCATGAATTTTGGCGCAAAAAAACGCCTTACTATACTATGTCGAAAAAAAATGCGATTTTTCAAACATGTTGTAAAAACGTGCCATATGATGAAATAATGCAAAGGAGGCCGTGAAAAACACTCCAGAAAGGTTTTCTTTGAAAAAAAAATCATCATGAATTTTGGCGCAAAAAAAACGCCTTACTATACTATGTCGAAAAAAAATGCGATTTTTCAAACATGTTGTAAAAACGTGCCATATGATGAAATAATGCAAAGGAGGCCAAGAAAAACACTCCAGAAAGGTTTTCTTTGAAAAAAAAATCATCATGAATTTTGGCGCAAAAAAACGCCTTACTATACTATGTCGAAAAAAAATGCGATTTTTCAAACATGTTGTAAAAACGTGCCATATGATGAAATAATGTAAAGGAGGCCGTGAAAAACACTCCAGAAAGGTTTTCTTTGAAAAAAAAAATCATCATGAATTTTGGCGCAAAAAAAACGCCTTACTATACTATGTCGAAAAAAAAATGGATTTTTCAAACATGTTGTAAAAACGTGCCATATGATGAAATAATGCAAAGGAGGCCAAGAAAAACACTCCAGAAAGGTTTTCTTTGAAAAAAAAATCATCATGAATTTTGGCGCAAAAAAACGCCTTACTATACTATGTCGAAAAAAAATGCGATTTTTCAAACATGTTGTAAAAACGTGCCATATGATGAAATAATGTAAAGGAGGCCGTGAAAAACACTCCAGAAAGGTTTTCTTTGAAAAAAAAATCATCATGAATTTTGGCGCAAAAAAAACGCCTTACTATACTATGTCGAAAAAAAATGCGATTTTTCAAACATGTTGTAAAAACGTGCCATATGATGAAATAATGCAAAGGAGGCCGTGAAAAACACTCCAGAAAGGTTTTCTTTGAAAAAAAAATCATCATGAATTTTGGCGCAAAAAAACGCCTTACTATACTATGTCGAAAAAAAATTGGATTTTTCAAACATGTTGTAAAAACGTGCCATATGATGAAATAATGCAAAGGAGGCCATGAAAAACACTCCAGAAAGGTTTTCTTTGAAAAAAAAATCATCATGAATTTTGGCGCAAAAAAAACGCCTTACTATACTATGTCGAAAAAAAATGCGATTTTTCAAACATGTTGTAAAAACGTGCCATATGATGAAATAATGTAAAGGAGGCCGTGAAAAACACTCCAGAAAGGTTTTCTTTGAAAAAAAAATCATCATGAATTTTGGCGCAAAAAAACGCCTTACTATACTATGTCGAAAAAAAATGCGATTTTTCAAACATGTTGTAAAAACGTGCCATATGATGAAATAATGTAAAGGAGGCCGAGAAAAACACTCCAGAAAGGTTTTCTTTGAAAAAAAAATCATCATGAATTTTGGCGCAAAAAAAACGCCTTACTATACTATGTCGAAAAAAAATGCGATTTTTCAAACATGTTGTAAAAACGTGCCATATGATGAAATAATGCAAAGGAGGCCGTGAAAAACACTCCAGAAAGGTTTTCTTTGAAAAAAAAATCATCATGAATTTTGGCGCAAAAAAAACGCCTTACTATACTATGTCGAAAAAAAATGCGATTTTTCAAACATGTTGTAAAAACGTGCCATATGATGAAATAATGTAAAGGAGGCCGTGAAAAACACTCCAGAAAGGTTTTCTTTGAAAAAAAAATCATCATGAATTTTGGCGCAAAAAAAACGCCTTACTATACTATGTCGAAAAAAAATTGGATTTTTCAAACATGTTGTAAAAACGTGCCATATGATGAAATAATGCAAAGGAGGCCGTGAAAAACACTCCAGAAAGGTTTTCTTTGAAAAAAAAATCATCATGAATTTTGGCGCAAAAAAAACGCCTTACTATACTATGTCGAAAAAAAATGCCATTTTTCAAACATGTTGTAAAAACGTGCCATATGATGAAATAATGTAAAGGAGGCCGTGAAAAACACTCCAGAAAGGTTTTCTTTGAAAAAAAAATCATCATGAATTTTGGCGCAAAAAAACGCCTTACTATACTATGTCGAAAAAAAAATGGATTTTTCAAACATGTTGTAAAAACGTGCCATATGATGAAATAATGCAAAGGAGGCCAAGAAAAACACTCCAGAAAGGTTTTCTTTGAAAAAAAAATCATCATGAATTTTGGCGCAAAAAAACGCCTTACTATACTATGTCGAAAAAAAATGCGATTTTTCAAACATGTTGTAAAAACGTGCCATATGATGAAATAATGTAAAGGAGGCCGTGAAAAACACTCCAGAAAGGTTTTCTTTGAAAAAAAAATCATCATGAATTTTGGCGCAAAAAAAACGCCTTACTATACTATGTCGAAAAAAAATGCGATTTTTCAAACATGTTGTAAAAACGTGCCATATGATGAAATAATGCAAAGGAGGCCAAGAAAAACACTCCAGAAAGGTTTTCTTTGAAAAAAAAATCATCATGAATTTTGGCGCAAAAAAACGCCTTACTATACTATGTCGAAAAAAAATTGGATTTTTCAAACATGTTGTAAAAACGTGCCATATGATGAAATAATGCAAAGGAGGCCAAGAAAAACACTCCAGAAAGGTTTTCTTTGAAAAAAAAATCATCATGAATTTTGGCGCAAAAAAAACGCCTTACTATACTATGTCGAAAAAAAATTGGATTTTTCAAACATGTTGTAAAAACGTGCCATATGATGAAATAATGTAAAGGAGGCCGTGAAAAACACTCCAGAAAGGTTTTCTTTGAAAAAAAAAATCATCATGAATTTTGGCGCAAAAAAAACGCCTTACTATACTATGTCGAAAAAAAATTGGATTTTTCAAACATGTTGTAAAAACGTGCCATATGATGAAATAATGTAAAGGAGGCCGTGAAAAACACTCCAGAAAGGTTTTCTTTGAAAAAAAAATCATCATGAATTTTGGCGCAAAAAAACGCCTTACTATACTATGTCGAAAAAAAATTGGATTTTTCAAACATGTTGTAAAAACGTGCCATATGATGAAATAATGCAAAGGAGGCCGTGAAAAACACTCCAGAAAGGTTTTCTTTGAAAAAAAAATCATCATGAATTTTGGCGCAAAAAAAACGCCTTACTATACTATGTCGAAAAAAAATTGGATTTTTCAAACATGTTGTAAAAACGTGCCATATGATGAAATAATGCAAAGGAGGCCAAGAAAAACACTCCAGAAAGGTTTTCTTTGAAAAAAAAATCATCATGAATTTTGGCGCAAAAAAACGCCTTACTATACTATGTCGAAAAAAAATGCCATTTTTCAAACATGTTGTAAAAACGTGCCATATGATGAAATAATGCAAAGGAGGCCGTGAAAAACACTCCAGAAAGGTTTTCTTTGAAAAAAAAAATCATCATGAATTTTGGCGCAAAAAAACGCCTTACTATACTATGTCGAAAAAAAATTGGATTTTTCAAACATGTTGTAAAAACGTGCCATATGATGAAATAATGCAAAGGAGGCCGTGAAAAACACTCCAGAAAGGTTTTCTTTGAAAAAAAAATCATCATGAATTTTGGCGCAAAAAAAACGCCTTACTATACTATGTCGAAAAAAAATTGGATGTTTGAAACATGTTGTAAAAACGTGCCATATGATGAAATAATGCAAAGGAGGCCGTGAAAAACACTCCAGAAAGGTTTTCTTTGAAAAAAAAATCATCATGAATTTTGGCGCAAAAAAACGCCTTACTATACTATGTCGAAAAAAAATGCATTTTTCAAACATGTTGTAAAAACGTGCCATATGATGAAATAATGCAAAGGAGGCTGTGGAAAAACATTCCAGAAAGGTTTTCTTTGAAAAAAAAATCATCATGACTTTTGGCGCAAAAAAAAAAACGCCTTACTATACTATGTCGAAAAAAAATTGGATTTTTGAAACATGTTGTAAAAACGTGCCATATGATGAAATAATGCAAAGGAGGCGAAGAAAAACACTCCAGAAAGGTTTTCTTTGAAAAAAAAATCATCATGAATTTTGGCGCAAAAAAAAACGCCTTACTATACTATGTCGAAAAAAAATTGGATTTTTCAAACATGTTGTAAAAACGTGCCATATGATGAAATAATGCAAAGGAGGCCGTGAAAAACACTCCAGAAAGGTTTTCTTTGAAAAAAAAATCATCATGAATTTTGGCGCAAAAAAACGCCTTACTATACTATGTCGAAAAAAAATGGATTTTTCAAACATGTTGTAAAAACGTGCCATATGATGAAATAATGTAAAGGAGGCTGTGAAAAACACTCCAGAAAGGTTTTCTTTGAAAAAAAAATCATCATGAATTTTGGCGCAAAAAAAACGCCTTACTATACTATGTCGAAAAAAAATGGATTTTTCAAACATGTTGTAAAAACGTGCCATATGATGAAATAATGTAAAGGAGGCCGAGAAAAACACTCCAGAAAGGTTTTCTTTGAAAAAAAATCATCATGAATTTTGGCGCAAAAAAACGCCTTACTATACTATGTCGAAAAAAAATGCGATTTTTCAAACATGTTGTAAAAACGTGCCATATGATGAAATAATGCAAAGGAGGCCGAGAAAAACACTCCAGAAAGGTTTTCTTTGAAAAAAAAATCATCATGAATTTTGGCGCAAAAAAACGCCTTACTATACTATGTCGAAAAAAAATGCGATTTTTCAAACATGTTGTAAAAACGTGCCATATGATGAAATAATGTAAAGGAGGCCGTGAAAAACACTCCAGAAAGGTTTTCTTTGAAAAAAAAATCATCATGAATTTTGGCGCAAAAAAAACGCCTTACTATACTATGTCGAAAAAAAATGGATTTTTCAAACATGTTGTAAAAACGTGCCATATGATGAAATAATGCAAAGGAGGCCGTGAAAAACACTCCAGAAAGGTTTTCTTTGAAAAAAAAATCATCATGAATTTTGGCGCAAAAAAAACGCCTTACTATACTATGTCGAAAAAAAATGCGATTTTTCAAACATGTTGTAAAAACGTGCCATATGATGAAATAATGCAAAGGAGGCCATGAAAAACACTCCAGAAAGGTTTTCTTTGAAAAAAAAATCATCATGAATTTTGGCGCAAAAAAACGCCTTACTATACTATGTCGAAAAAAAATTGGATTTTTCAAACATGTAAAAACGTGGCATATGATGAAATAATGTAAAGGAGGCCGTGAAAAACACTCCAGAAAGGTTTTCTTTGAAAAAAAAATCATCATGAATTTTGGCGCAAAAAAACGTCATACTAGGGTTGTCACGATTTCAATTTTTTGAGCCACGATTATTGTGGAAGGAAATATTGCGATTTTACTATTATTCACGATTATCGACATCATGAAAGAAAAAAACCCAGTGTTTGTATTTAAATAAACTCTTTATTAATACTTAAACTTTTAAACATTTACTGTTCTTATAAAATAAAATAAATTGTTCCAACACGTCTTTGTAGTAAATAAAAGTGCAAATTGCATTACAAAACAGTCATTAACTTTAGGAACTTAAAGGCTTCTTTAGCTGCCATCATTAAAACAAAATAAAATTATAAGATTGGCATTAAAAACTGTGCTGTTTATTCTGTAATATTAATAATAATTAGGGATGTGCCGATCAGGTTTTTTGCTGCTGATCACCGATACCGATCATCCTTGAATGCCGATTACCGATACTGATCACATGGATTGGATTTAAATGCTCTATTTATATATGAGTGCTGCTGCTTACATGATGTAGGAAAAAATGAGCAAATACTGCCTTAATTTAGACAAAAATATGCTTACAAAAACTGGCAGGCACATTACAGCAACTATTCAGTCTGGGAATCTTGTAAATGATGTATAATTACTACTTATTTATGTTCAATTTGTATTTATTGGTTCTAGTGAAGTGCCTCTTTGAGACTTTTATGTATTATGGAATGTTGCAATTTAATGTATGGTTGATAACGTAGTGTTTACTTTGCAAATCCAACAAAACAAAAAGACATAAAAAGAATACATTTAAAGATTCTAAAAACACTTCATTTTAAGCTTTAAATATCCTCCACAATTTTAGACAATATAATTACAGAAAAAAGGATAAATGGGAGACTTATTTATTTTTACTAAAACGTTTATATGAACAATTCACCACTAATTTTACAACAATTAATCAAAACACTCGGATCATTTCCCAGGGAAAACTCTAGAGTCTGACAGGAGGTCCAGGCAGACAGACAGCCTCCCTGTCCTGGAGGTTACGGTCTCCTCCACTACCACTGTCAGCGGGCAGCGGGGCTTCCCGGACCACACTCCCTGCTGAGGGGACCGGGCCGACAGCATCTTTGGAGGAGGGCACGGGCTTCCGGAGCCAAAATAACCGGCGGGTCGGGAGCTCCGGTTCCCTCCTGCGCTCCCATTCCCCACCCGCCGCGGCCCGCCGCCTTCCCCTCGCCTGCGGACGCAGGAAAGCAGCCCGGCTGCGACGGGCGGGGAACGGGAGCGCAGGAGGTAACCGGAGCTCCCGACCCGCTGGTTGTTTTGGCTCAGGGAGGAAACTCGGGGCGCGGGGGGTCCTCGGGGCGGCCCGGCCACCGGACCGCTGACTTCGGAACCGACAGTTACCGCGCGTGCGGCGGACAGTTCCATCTTGGCAACCTCATTGCGCACAGCGGCCACAATATTAGGGACACTTCGAGTAAAGAATCTGTCATAACTGATCATATAATTCTCTCTCTCTCTCTCTGTGTGTGTGTGTGTGTGTGTGTGTGTGTGTGTGTGTGTGTGTGTGTGTGTGTGTGTGTGTGTGTGTGCGCGCAGTGATGCCGATTAGACAGGAGCGCGCGCACAGGCCAAGGAGCCACTCTCTCTCCACTCTCCACTCAGCGCAGCTCACGCTTCTTGCATTGCACCTCTCGCGAGGCTTTTCTACGGATAATCGTGGTTGTGAAAAATGTGACGAATATCTATTTATAATCGCGGTTATTGTAAAACCGGTTAACCTTGACAACCCTACTCCTAAGTTTAGGGAAAATTCAAACAAAAGAGGACAGTTCAGATCAGACTTGAGAATGAGCTTATTTTGAACAAACATCTCAGACTTTCTGAGCTTCAGCACCTCTAGCAAGATATTTTAACAACAAGCAACTCAAGGGATCCAGAAGTTGGAGAGAGTTAGCTTTAGCTGAGCCAAAGAACATGTGGGATGCTAACCTAGCAAACATTTCAGACTTTTCTCTGTGAATTGAGAAATAATTTCCTATTTAATGACAGAGCTACACATCTTAACTCAGTCTCATTAAAACAGACTCTAATTCAGTGTCATCCATCCATATTAAAGTGCAGTTACCCAAAATGTTTGCTGCATGAGCTCCAACAAAACCTGTCCAGGTAGAAGGCCACTTTGACAAACAGGAAGCAGAGGATTCCAAGCAGATTTATAGAAGGGGGAACCGGACTGTACTAAGTGTGGTCGAGTATAGAGGGTTGTTTTGTGGCTTTTTAAGGCTGATAATGATTATTAGTGAGACATTTGGAGTAGATATTCATTTGCAGTAAATGAAAGTATTTAAAATCTTGAGTTAAACTTCGAAGAACACAAACTCTAACAGAAAACTTTGTTGATACGTTTTTGTTTTGTTTACAGTTATTAAGTTAAAGGAGTTTTATTCGTGACGTATAACCAATCAAATCACTCCAGAAGACAGAGCGACCACAGGTAGATAAAGGTTCAGAGCCAAAGTAGCACCATTTTTAAATTGATTTATTACCATAAATCAGTAAAAAATAAAATACTGATAATCAGTAAATGAGTCAGCCCACAATTACTACAATTCTACAATGTATGTCTCTTTGCTTTGACTTGTTATTTGCACAATATACAATGTATATGATGGCGTTTTTTCATCCTCAAGAAGGCTCTACTATGATGTTTTCTAAGAGACATACCATGCTACTCTGGTTGTTCTGGCTCTGGGCTGCTGCACTCCTCCTCTGATGTTTTCTGGATTGTACTCAGCTCCATGCCTTCGTCCATCCGGCCTCCGTTGACTCGTCCCGCCTGCCGTCTCTGGAGCTGAAGCTGGATTGGAACAGACCAAAGTACAGTTCAATCACGATGCCAGCTGCCTCTCAAAAGGCTCCTTCATCTGGCAGGTGGCGGCACTTCTTCTGAGGGGAAGCTGAGCTGGCCCAGCAGAACTTTGGAGATGTGTTCCAGTGGTTGGTGGATGTGTGGGGAGATAGAGAGGGACCTTTGAATTGTTCAGAAAGGAAAACAGGGAACCCATTGGTAGTTTTAGTTTAGGGTGCTACTGCGGTGTGTTTTGCGGGTTTTAAGAGGTGAACAGGAAGAGTTTTTTTTCGTATTGATTATCTTTTACTTTGTTCCTGGTTGGAATGCCCATCAATGTCAACATGAAGTTAACTTATAGTTTTGTTAATTTATTTTTATTTTACTAACACCCATTTGTTTTTAACCCCTCACATGTGTTGTTGTAAACTTACTCTTTCAAATAAATTCGCGTCTAACCCTCTGGAAACCAGCGTTTGGACTGTTTTTGTGTTGCTCCTCACCTACTGACAGCTGTGGACTAAAGGCTATACTGTGACGTTTTTCGAGCGACATGATATACTATGATGTTTGTTGGGCGACACGCTATACTTTAGGCTTTTTTAATTGACATATTACTGTGGCGTTTTTTTTGTTTGTTTTTTTGTTTTTTTTAGCAACATATAAGAATTCGAACAGTTTTAAAAATTACTATACTTTTACTTGTGCAATGAAATTATTATTCTATGGCATTTTTTAGATGACATATTATACTCTGATGTTTTCTTGAATTACATACTATTTTGACAATATACTGCACTATGACATTTTTTGAACCACATATCATACATGACAATTTTAGGCAACATCCTATCATTTTGCGCTTTTTGAACCACATAATAATCATGTTTTGTTTTTTGTTCTTGCCAACATGCTGTACTATGAACTACAGGCCATACTATGTTATTCTTGAGTAAAGCATACTATACTTTGACATTTTCTGAACTACATCCTATACTATGGCGTTATACACAGAGTGCTTTGGTTACATGTTGATGTATAATCTAGATTTTTTTCTGTTTTGTTTTTTGATGGGATTACCACAGACCTGACTCTGAACACCCTTGACACCCACCTGAGGGAGACGCTGCCTAAGATCTCAAGGCTGCTTGGTCGTGGTCTTTCTGGCACGTACTCTTCCAAGATGAGCCGGGAAGTTTAACACTGATGGAATGACACCAGGTCTAAGCCGACAAACTTCCAATTCCTCCTCAACCCATAGCCTCTGGGAAACCTACATGGAGTAAGAAAAGTAGACAGAGAAGTAATTAAGTCTGTACACAACATATTAAAAAGAAATCAAATTCAGTACAAAGAACCGAATTCGCCAATATACTGGAGACCAGAGCTATTTAATTTGATAAGTATAACCTTGTTTAGTAACATTTCAATTATTTGAGAGCAGTCCGAAAGAACTGCCTGTAATCCCTATCATAAAATGGGTTTGGAGGAATAACATAGATGGAAATCTGGATATACATGAGTTAGGCTTTATAACTACAATTGGTAGTATTGGTGGTAGTAATAGCAATGTAACTACTACTAGTAGTAGTACACTACTGCTGCTGATACTGGCACTGCTACTACAACTTGTAATACTATTACAAATGCTGATACTCCTTCTACGACTAACAGCTGTTTATACTACTACTGCTTGTACTTTTAGTATTACTACTACTGCTTGTACAACTATACTACAGCTACTATTAATCGTCTGGCATTTGGTTGTCAAGCTGCTCGCTCGCCTTAGCGTTTTGCTAGTGGCTAACTAGTTAGCTCTCATAGACTGGAAGCTCTCAACAAGATTTCATAATGAAAAAAGAGCCAAAAACTATTCTTACCTATGAAAAGTCATTCCAAGTTTCCTTGTCTCAATCGTACGACGTAGTGTGTAACTGTATGCAGCACAGTGAGCCGGCATACTTCTTGTTTCCGTTTTCACGCCGTCTACATCAACGGAATGCACTGAAACTTTGCCCCCGCTAGCTTAGCCTCGCTGTAGCACGCAGCTCAAAGGGCCGTGTCCTATCTACTCATTCATATCTATGAGAACAACGGTGGCTGCACATAAGGACGCATGTCAATGACGTTGATTAGCTGCGTAAATACCATTATATACAGTCTATGGTAAATACGTGTGTGAATCGCATCATTGGCTGCTGCAGCCAGTCACCGGTCACTCACTGACTCACATTGAAAAATAGCACAGATGAATTGTTACGTGTTTATTTTATTTACAATTTAGGTTGGATTTTTTTTGTGTGCGCAGCGCAGATTTTCTGTGCGCGGAGAGCGTGTCAGCAGTGCGCAATTGCGCACGCGCGCAGCTTAGAGGGAACAGTGCATGGGATAGGTCTTGCATACATTTTATTAAAAGTTAAAAAAAATAATGTCTTTGTGTTCATTATGATCATGTCTTTACAAATTCCACAATTATTTATTATGGAAACAATCACTTATTAATAAAAAATGACTGGATATTACTAAAACGTCAACTAAAATTTAATAACAACCACCTTCTAATTAGCTAAACAATAATAAAATGAGTTTATTCAAAAATGGTTTTGATTGTGTTCTCTTTATTAAGTTGAGATAATCATGACAGATTTTTTTTGGCAATATATCAAATTTTATATGGAAAATAACAAATTGTATCTGTGTCTAAGAAATCACTTTCAACTAAATTACCCATTACAAAAACACTTTTCACATGACCTGCTCCACATGATGTCATTTCCTCCTGAAGAAAAGACTGGCAAGACTCCAAGGCTTTCTGAGTTATTTAATATAAAGTAGTGTGTGAGTCAAGTTTCAACAGGTTTACCATAATATCTATATAAATAACTTTCTGTTTCAACTGTATATATAATATTTAGAAGAATCTTTCTCTAAAATACCATGTGGTGTTTGGTTATAGGCAGCCATGTTGATTGTAGGCCTGAAAACAGCAAAAATGTCAACTATGTTACAAAAGGTCCCACACAATGATATATTGACAATTAGGTGTTTGCATCAGCAGTTTCATTTTGGTCGATCAAATCACTGATGGACACAGCAACATTTCAGCAGTGAAATGAGGTTTATTGGATTAACAGAAAATGTGCAATATGCACCAAAACAAAATTAGACAGATGCAGGTCTTTGGAGATGGTCTGTGTGTTCTCTTTGACCATTCTCATCATCCTTTGCCTCTCCAATATTTTTCTTGGCCTGCCACCTCTGGCCTTAACAAGAACTGTGCCTGTGGTCTTCCGTTTCCTTCCAGTGGAAACCGACTGTTCAAATGTCTGATAGCTTTTTGTAGCCTTCCCCTAAACCATAATGTTGAACAATCTTTGTTTTCAGGTCATTTGGGAGTCATTTTGAGGCCCCCACGTTGCCACCATTCAGAGGAGATTCAAAGAGAAGAACAACTTGCAAATGGCCACCTTAAATACCTTTTCTCATAACTGGAGGCACCTGTCTGTGAAGTTCAAAGCTTAACCCTCCTGTTGTCTTCAATTACGGGCACACCAAAAAGTTGTTCCCTTTTCTGAAAAAAATCCAAAAACTCAGCAAAAAATTCCCCAAATTTATAAAAAATTGCAAAATCTTCAGGAAGAAAATTCCAAAAATTCCTTAAGTGTTGTTTTTATTATAATAATAATAATAATAATAATAATAATAATAATAATAATAATAATAATAATAAGAAGAAGAAGAATCCCCAAATTTGGCAAGAAATAAAAATTTTAAAAATTAAAAAATGTAAATATTTTCAAGAAATGAACAAAAATCTTCCAAAACAATCCTAAAAATATCTAAAGTGATTACATATATATCAGTAAAACTTCTAATATTTTCTTTAAGAACATTCACAAAAAAAATTTCAGAATGTTCTTAAAGAAACATTTTTTTTAGCATCTTTTTTCGCACCAAAAAATGTTCAAAAATTTCCCCAAAATATTGAAAACATGGAAGTTTTCACTGTGAAAATTTTTTTCCCCCACATTTTTAAACTTTAAAACGGGTCAATTTCGACCCATAGGACGACGCGAGGGTTAATGAGCTCATCAAACCAATTCTGTGTTCCAGTTAATCAGTGCTAAGTAGTTACAGGTATTCAAATCAACAAAATGACAAGGGTGCACAGCCTACTTTTCACATCTTATTTAATTTCATACAACTTGATATTGCTACACTAAAAACCTTTGTCTAGAAAACACCCCAGTACTAAGCTTTTATTAGAAAATGAATGGTTTGCCACTGTGATCATTTTCTGTGAAGTCAGAGTAAATTATTATGCAGCCTCAGAGGGGCGCCTAAACTTTTTCAGACCAGTTTTTCACTACATGATTAATGTGGCCAAAAGTTAACTGGTTGTAGTTGGCTGGAAGTTAATGCACCTTCTTCCTTTGTCCATTTGGCAACCAACTTTTAGATGCAGCACCATCGCCCCTACATTGTAGTGTCAACCAGATATTTCCTTAATTACATTAATATCTTTTTTTTTTAAAGTCACGTCACTACCAGTTTATCGTAAAACTCCAAGACAAACAAAACAAACCCAGAAGATGCACTGATCGACTTATTCACTTTGAGTTTATGTGCCTTTATTTTCACATATTAATTTACTAACTTTATCTACTCATATCTAACAAATAATTAAAAACAAACAGAACAAAACCCTCTAGCGTTTATGTTAAAGCTGAAGAATCTTGTTCATTATATATAAAGTACTTCACAGTGGACAATTTTTGTCCTTGTGCCACGATGAAAACGTATCCATACGACTTCTGCTGCAGCTCCACGTTCAGCACTTCACTTCTGGGTTTCATCTATCCAGCTGCTCAACCACTAACAGATGAGAAGACGAATGAAGACACATAGGATGGATGAGGGCAGCGCCTTCTACACAACCTCTGATCATGACGGTGAACCAAGTCCTTTCTTATCCGTGTACGTACAGAGGATGTCGAGATGATGGGAGTGCTTGTGGTGAAATATCTGTTGTTCTTATTCCATGGAGAGCTGGACACTCTCCGTCTGACTCTGCTGCTGCTGCTGCTGCTCAAACTTCCTGGCTAGAAGGAAAAACAGAAGATGGAGGGAAACATTAGACTGACAGCATCTGCTGAGTGTGATAAGATCCCTATTATCTGTTTACATGTGTGCTCTGCCTGATGTTCTAACCAAAAAGATAGTGTACAAAATGATTTACAGTGGCAGTTATTATTGCATTGTTTCTCTAAAGCAAAAAAATGATGAAGGGATAAATTGGATCTTAGAAATCTTGACTGATATGGAAGTGTGAAGCTACAATTATGTCACTAATTCAGAAAAAGCTTCTAAAATGACAAAACACATGATTGACATTATCAGAAACATCTGTGGGATATTTGCAGCAGTGACATTAATATGAAGAGTTATAGAACCCGACCTCTATAATCATAAATGCAACAAATAAAGTTAAAGCTGCAAGCAGCTTTGGACGGGTCCTCGCATCCTTGCTGGTCAGCGAATCCAAGCATGTCCATCAGGTGGCGCTGCAACAGAGAGTGTATTTCTACCTATGGTCTTGTTGATGGCAAACTACTAAAACTATCCACCAGGTGGGGCTATCACTGTAAATTTATATCGGACTATGGATGACATCAGGGCTGGAGTCTGATCACACATGTAACATTTGAGGCAGATTGGAGCATGTAGTTATACGTCAGTTATACATCACTTCCTGTGTAGTGGCGAGGTGTCGAAATTCCGCCATTTCCACGCCCTCAGACTTTTGCGGACCATTTTGATAACTTTTGATCACCCATTCCTGGTGTGCATCCTGGCCAAATTTAAGCTCTGTCGGAGTTACCCTGTTTGAGTTTGTAGGTTTTGAAAATGTGCAGAAATTGGTCCAAAATATGACATATAATTCAAAATTGCCGACTTCCTGTTGTACTTCAGGTATGGTTGTCAGGTAAATTTTTGTTCGTCTTGCTGAGTTACATATCTCTACTAAATTTCATAGCTGTAGGTGACACGTAGTGGCCGTAGTTCCTGGTTGGAACTGGATGTAATTCCCCCAAAATATAAACTTTTTGCTGCTTTTTGGAGTATTTTTAGGCCTACAAAACTGCGATTCAAAAGATGGACGACCTAATAAAGGAAAGGGTAGTCCAGGAACAATGAAAACACATTTTATTGTACCATAATTTGCTGTAGTTTGATAAATTATCATCACACATGGACAGAATTTAAGTGCTTAAGTCATAAATAAACTGGATGTTTTGCCTTTGTGTGAACTGTCTCCTTCAAATGAAGGATCAGACTATCAATAACTTTAACTGCCAAAGTTAAGACACCAAAATGTCCGATTACTTAACTCTTATAGTGACAGTTTCTTTATTATGTGTAACATTTCAATTTTATGTGCAATGTTGCATTATGTGTGATATTAATTTATTACCTCAGAAACATTGCAAGTATCACATATCACTTTCCCATTCCAGCCTTATTTGAGCTGATCTATTTGTATCTTCAGAAATGTGTTGTACTCTCATGTTTTTGTTTTCTGAGCAAAACCTGGAAAACCTCCTTCAGGATTAATTAAGTTCTAGGTTTCAACCAGCCTCTATTATAGAGCAGCATCATTTATCCAAACTTCACTTCTTGTCCATCCTCACCCAGAGAGTACATCTCCAGCTGCTGCCTCAGGCGAACCTTCTGCAAGCTGTCGTAGAAGTTGGGCTCCGGGTTGCTGCCGGCGGTGGGAGGCAGAGCGAAGATACGCATGATCTTCCTTTTGTTTCTGAAAACAACAAGAAGCCAGCAGTTTTATCTGTATCGCTTTTAGTGGACATTGCAGTGAGCCATTGCCCATTTTATATCAATCTGAACCTGCTTTAGTCAGGCTCAAACAGTCATAACATGAAAAAATATGTAAACTTCGTAACTTCATGCCTGTGGTAACAGAAAGACTGATAAGACTGTGTGCAATGTGCAGTTTATAGCCTAATCAGACATTACACTGAGATGACTAAAGGCAATAGTGTTTGTTTGCGTCATGGGTTTGGTATTTCTAATATCCTTGCTTAGACTATGAACATGATTTACAGACGGGTCTAAGAATTCACCTCTTTTCCTGTTATCCTGTGGGGTATAATCTTTAAAATGTAATCCTTGTGAATGAAATCAAGTCATTCTGAAGCATTTATACGATTTCAGTCACAGTGTGGAGGAAGTCGGAAACAAATGTCTTGATGTGGTGCTTTAAAAGGTTTTCAGCCAGTAAAAAGAACCAGATTAGTGGTCATTTAAAGAATAGAGAAGAGAAAATCATGTAGAGACATGGGAACTATTGCACCCACAGACAGTAATCACTATTTGGCACAACAAACAAACAAACAGACAGACAGAGCAAAATTGTGCTGGTAGTTTTGAGTAGTTGAAGAAAAGTCTGAATACAGTGTATCATTACAAGTAATAATAAGCATATGGAGGGATGCTTGGGTCCTAAAGACACTCAGAGCAAATCATGTCACGTTATAATACACCATCATCTCCCTTCAACTAATTTAATTACACGTTTTATCATTGCCGTATGGTGTCAGTTTTACTAGTTTAACTCTGAAGCTGACTGAACATGAACACTACTTACTTTCTGGCGTACATGAGCAGGCCGAAGCTGACCAGGATCACCAGCAGGTAAACATTAGTGGCTTCATTCCAGGCTTCGTGCACCGAATAATCTATAGACTCAGGCTCGTTCCCTAAGACCCCGTGACCACCCATCGAAACTACGACCAAATTCTGTCGATAAAAATGCAATTAAAATGAGAAACTGACTCAAATTAGCCTCGTTAGCTTGCACCGGCTAGCTACGCGTCTGTGCATTGTAAACACTAACACGTCACATCCGGGTTGTTCTTCTTCTTCGTGGGTTTCATTCCGCTGCATCATGGCGGACTGCTGCCGCCTCAGTCTCTACTCATTATAGACTGTTTGGATTATTTGAAATTTTGACAGCTGCTACGTTAAAGTTATGTATATGTCAATGTATAAATAATTATAATCCAGGAACACAATATACTTTATTACATATCTGTGGATTTAAAAGCATCATTCGGAAGGCAATGCTTTTGTTCATTTAACTTCTCTTTTAAGATTTTTACATCAGTAGTTGGTAGATTTTCAGCTTTCTGAAGGTCTTTGAATATAATGTGACACAATTCTGTTAGGAAAATGAACTAAATACTAAGATCTTAATATTTCATTAGAAACCTCTTTATTCTACATGTCTCATTCAAAAAAATCTCAGAAAATGAGCACCAGATGGTATAAAAAAAAAAATCAAAATTCTACATTCCTCAACACAACCAAGAAGCTCAGCTCAGCTGCAGCCAACATGGCAAACATGACATGACAAACAGTCTATGACTTTTCAGCAGAACTGCAGGCAGTGTTTCCATGGAGCAGAGAAGCAACAAGAGAAAGTGAGGAAAATAAAACATACTTGATGAATACAATAAATGAAGTACGGCTCACAGCCCTGGTTTTGGAGGATACAATAATAAATATTTCTGTCATCTTTAAAGGGGCCACATTCGATTTAAGTTTAGTATTTGAATATTGTGTGTGATGATGACTGTGGCCTCTTCATACCTGCAGGACTGGAGTGGAATGAGGAATGATGGGAGTTTATACCCATCAGAAACAACATTAACACCACTGACAGGTAAAGTGAATAACACTGATCGTTGTATCTGTTTCTCCTGGGAAACCTCGGGTTCTGGCATTCATGTGGAAGTTCTGTTGACACACATCTCCAATCTGAACATTGTTGCAGATAAAGCATAGCAGAGCCCAATGACAGCGACCTCAGATCCATGGAGGTCCCATTCTTCAACTCACAGGACCCAAAGGATCCAAAACAACAACCGTGGCCCCGACGATTCAGAGCAACTCCGGACTGAAGCCAGTTCTGCCTGGATCTTTTTCACATCTGTGTTTTAGTATTTTATTGTGCTTGTTTTAACTTAGTTTTCACTAGTTTTATCCTGTCCTGATGTATGGCGTCTAACTTTGTCGTCACTGGCCTGATAACACATTCAGCAGTTTGACCAACTCAGGTTGTTTCAAACTTGCTAAAGGACAACTTTAGGTCAAATCAAATGTAGATACGTTTGAGTTGACCTAAAGTCGCCCTTTAAAGTCATTGTGAAAGAGCCACTTTAAGTGTGATTCAGGTGCAAATTATCAGTAAAAGGGGGGCTGCATGGTGGCTTGGTGGTTAGCGCTGTCACCTTGCAGCTAGAAGATCCTCGGTTCGCATCCCGGCCTTCCGGGGATCTTTCTGCAGGGAGTTTGCATGTTCTCCCAGTGCAGCGTGGGTGTCCTCCCACAGTTCAAAAACATGCTGATGTCAATTAATTAATTAGGCTAATGAATGTCCGTGAGTGTGATTGTTTGTCTCCATATGTAGCCCTGTGACAGACTGGTGACCTGTCCAGGTGTCCCCTGCCTTCTCCTTTAGTCATCTGGGATAGACTCCAGCCCCCCGTGACCCTAATGAGGATTAAGCAGTGTATAGTGTGACGGCCCCTGTGTATATCTAATAGAAGATCTAATGATATCTGTTCTCTCCAAGGTGCCAGGATTGGCTATGCGAAATCATTCAGATGTGGAGCACCTGGGCCCGCTGCTCCACTTCTGCTATATATGCTGGTTTCCCGTGACCTGTAGCCTAAGCCACGCGCACAATTTATTTAGTTTCCTTTGTTAGTGCACCCTTCAACACCTCGCACCACATCAGTCTCACACACCCATATACACTACTGATACTACAGACAAAACACACACTATACCCTTAGTTATTCTTTGTTTGACTTACTTTCAGTTGTAATAAACTATTTGGTTATTTTGGAAAGCGGACTCCTCCCGTTCTTCTGTCATGGCCATTGAGCCGGGTTATGACAATAGATAATGGATGGATCAATAAAGGTACACTTTGATTATTCATTTGCCCTCCAATGTTCATCCAATGGACACAAATGATCATTTTCAAATTATAATGTGCAATTAAAATAGTTAAGTTATAATACAAATCTAACATGTTCAGTTCTGAGTCTAGCCTGGATTACAGACTGGGCAGACAGCCTCCTCCAAACGCTTTTGGTTCACCGTTATGAAAACTTGTAGCTCAGTGAAGTCAAAATAACAGAACCACAAACACCTCAGGATGCAACAAGGTATGTTTATTTGTCAAGTTCACAATTTATCAGACTTCTCTTAGTCTCCTCTCAGCTCTAACAAAGTTTCTCTGCAGGAAACACTGTTCCCTAATGTTCTGTAAGGAACCAATACGTGTACCAACTGTTACTGTAGCTGTCTGGTGCACTCTATTATTAATAATGACTTTAATGGATGTAGAAGGATTTTCCTCATCAAAAAGTTCTGTTTACACAGAATTTTTAAAGCATGTTTAATACTATTTTCAGCAGTTACATGGTACCTTATTTGTACAAATAACTTTGTTGCATCACAAGTGTTTTGATTTTTTTTTCAAAATTATCTTATTTTTCAAAATAGAGTTTTACTAATTCATTGCTACAGAATACATAAAGCAGTTTTTTAACATAATTGCTGTAGTTTTGTAATAATTTTATACACGAGACAGAGACAAGAGCCAAAGCTCAGTACACGTAAAGTATTAGAAACGACACCAATAACTGCGGTGGTTCATCACGTTACAGCTGAGGAGCTGTGGGAAGTGTTTACAAGTTAACAGGAGAAAAAAGAACACAAAGAAATGAAATCTAGCAAAGATGAAAACAGCAGGGTAGCTACAACTCCACAAACAGCTGTTCTGTTGTGTTTCTTGCTTGGAAAAAAAATCAACAGAGCAAATTGTGCACATCTTTAAAACATGAGTTAACGGCTTAATGTTGGATGCTTAAGAAACCAGCTCAAGTTTTAGCGCCTAAACCAATCCAGCGATACAGTACAAAGTGATCCGTAAAAACCTCTGGTAAGACTCCACCAACGCTCAAATGCTTGAAACCTCATCATGATGATCAAATCACTCAGGTAGGAGTGTTAGCAAGAAAAAGAAAAATCTAAAATGTCAATTAACAACTAAATCCATCAAATTAAGACTCAAAAAATTGCAAAAGAACAGCCACGATTTAAAGCATTCAAGCTGCGATGACCAACCAGTTCACTATGTCGTCGTAATATATACACACAAAAGGAAAAAATAAACTAAATCAAATCTTTATCGCCAAGGAAAACTTGAAAGCAAGCAGTAAATATGATGTTACTTATCATTTATTTACAACACAGAGAAGCTATTTTAACAGGTGTATGCAAATAATGGCGCGAGTTGTTAGTGGACCACGCGAGGGTCTGGTGTGGGTGACGATTTAAACATGCAGTGTTTCAGTGCTCCCTCTAAGCCTTGGAAGTGAAATGGGACCACGACACTCAGCAGATAGAAAGACAGACCAGCTCGCTTCCATTTTCACACCTAGAAGCCTCCACAGATTTAATTATTTGTACGTTTTCAAGGATTACTTTCGACATTAACAATCATTTTCCCTGAAATTAATTTTCAAGTGTTGTGAGGTTTTGATGTTTGTGGTGTTTCCCCTGAACTCGTCACAATAAGAGCGCTCGTATTTAGAGTAAATCCACCACCATGCTAAATCTGATGTTGCTGATATCTTACATTCAAGCCACATTGACTAGAACTAGAGGAATTTACTCTTTACTGCTGCAGATGTTTATTTAACCTCAATCCACAGATGAACAGAGTTGGGCTAGTGCAGATACAGTCCTGCCACCAGCTCATACCTAAAATCCCTGCTGTGGCTGTTTAGAGAATAAAAACTTGGTTATCCCAGAGCAGCATGAAGCTAATCAGCCAAACTCTGCTTCCCCCCCCTGATCTGTCCTTCTGTCAGTGGTGGTTGGATTAGTAGCAGTGATTATATACGCTTTAGCAGCATCTATAAGCAATCCTCTTGTTAACTGTATTAAGCTGAACTATCTGTCATTAGTAGTGTAGATTCATTTGTATCTGCGGCCGTGAGCTAAACACAGGCCAGACTGAGTCTTATCAAAGCATTAGCATTGTTTTTGCATCGTTACCGTGACTAGCTTAGTAAGAATAGCAGCAGCTAGCATTTTTATGCACTAGAATAAGCAAACAATATGTTAAGCTAAGTTATAGAAGCTAATACTGCCTGGCACGTTACTCTTACAAAATGCGTTCTAAGCATGTTTAGCCTATTCAGAGCCGATGCATGCAGCGATGGGGGTCAGCGCGGTCTATAAGCTCTATGCTAGCGGCTAGGTGGCGGAAGAGCAGGTTTAGAGGGAGCACTGATTGATTCACTGGTGTCACATCAATATATCCAGGTCGTCACCGTGGTCGTCCTCCTCCGTCACCCGTAGCGACAGCACCTCCTCGTTCAGAAACAGTCCGCTGAGTCGCTCCTTTCGGGCCTGTCGCTGCTCTTTGAGCTGACGCTTCCGCAGAGCTTTCTGCTGGAGCTTACGCTGCTTCGAACGTTTCTGAAGGACAAAAAGGGAAGAGACAGAGTTAGTGAGGATACAGAGAGTCAGGGGAAGTTTGTAGCAACATAACACAAGAAAAAATACACAGAATGTATTAATTATGGTAAAACTGACACGCATGTGGCACAATATGGTGAGAAATAGTACAGCCCAAGAACAAAGTTTGGTCCTGTGTGAGCCAATCCAAACACAGCCGATCAAACTCCGACTTTTTCTTTCCTGCCCTCTGTGGGCGGTCCATCTCATCACTTATCTTACCATATATAAGTGATTTAGTGAATCTGGTGGCCTTATAATGTTCTGTCCACTAATTACTTGGAGCAAGGAGAAAAAACAATTAAAAGAACATTCTGAGAACAGCGTCTCAAAGCCAGAATTGATGACAGGCCAACATAAAGCTTGGCTGTTTATATGCTTGCAAATGGCCAAAGAGCGTTCATGAGATAAACGAAGCATCACTCTGTCACACTGCTGAACCAGAAAAACTTTCTGTGGTCGCACTGACTCCAACAGAGTAACGGTTGCTAAAACCATGTCAACATCAGACATGGCTGCATGATCAGTGTTTCCTCTACATTCATTTAGGAGCGGCGGGCCGCCATTCCTAAATCCTAAATCCCAGCTGCTGCTCCTTCAAATTTCCTTGTTTTTTTTTATTGTCGCAAATACACCACCGCCGCATATCTCCACCTTCACAGCAGAGTCCTGCACTGTGTCGGGTACTCGCGAGTAGTAAGGTAATCTACAGATAACTATCAGTATCTACTCTTTGATACGTCAGGTTAATACGACGTTAATTACTAGAGCGCAGCCTTGAAAGTGACGTCACGTCAAGCACCCAGGTCAGAGAGTCAGAGGAGTGTCGTCTTGGAAAATAGGGCAGCGACTTACTGGAGAAAAGTTACTAGTTTAAGATAACTCATAATAGACTTTACGTTACGGAGCATATTGGTAGCTTCAGTTAACTGGTCCCGGTGCCAACTCAGTGTCGCTAACGTGAGTAAACTAATTGATAGCATTAAGCTAATATCTACACTCCATGATGTAACTGCAGACTACTTTTCAGATGACCTTGTTCAAATTATTTCTTTTTTAATTTTTACATTCAGCCTTTAAAAAGCTGTTTTCAACAGGCCATTCAATAAACAGGTTGTACAAGTAAAATATGCAGTCAAGCAGTCAAGAGCCTGCTGCTGCTGCTGCTGAAAACAATCCTAGAGGAAACACTGATGATTATGGCCAAAATAATAAACATGATTATTTTTGAGCAACGATGATAACAATTATTTTTTTGCACCTTCACAGAGAAATAAACAGAGCCCTGCTTTCACTTCCATGTCATGTAATGTAGCTGCTAAAGTCCCCATCTTTGCATCAAAGTACTGATTAAAATAAGGTTCAACATCTCATGTGCTGAACATCTGCCTATCAATAGACACTGCAATTAGAGCTTTTTATCGTCATCAATGTTTATGTACCTCATTATTCTCCATTTAAACAACCTGTTGGTGATCGGTTCATTTTGTGCAGAAAACGAATCAAATGATCGTTAAACGCTGCTGTTTGTGTGACGAGTTTGAAGCAGAAAGTCTGAGTTAAAGAAAGCTGAAAACCACCTTCATACCTGTTAACTCTGACTGAGCATTTAGTTTTTTGTTGAGCTGACTTAAACAAGGAAAGTCTGACTTTGTCAAACTGCCTTCATAGTTAAACCTCTGATTCAATAAAAGCTAAAAACACAAGAAATGTGCGCCGGTTTAAATAGAAGCATCTCGTCAAATTTAACTTATATAGGTTCCAGTCTGTACTGGAGTAGTGCGTAGTGGATGAAACGAAGCCTCGATTCAGACAATTTTGCCTCGAGGAATTTTAGTAATTGAATAACTCCATAAAACCCGAAGAATTGCTTCAGCTCTAGAGCACACATTAAACAATAATATCCTGATCAAGCTCATTCTAATTATGGGAAGTCAAAATTCAGGAAATCCTACTTAAGACTTAGAATCTTTCACTCAGAATTTCATCAAAATATCAATAATTGGAGTGTTTCAGCTAGTTTTGGGTCTGGGTCCTGCACTAATTTTGATCAAGCAGCTTGTAAAAAATAAGGTGTGTCAAATTCAGAAGTCTGCATCTGTTGTTTCCGTGTGTCAGACACAATTTTAGTAGGAAAAGTATCAGACTGAACTCAGCGTAGCACATTAACAATTAGAAAAATACAAAGCGTCTCCCATTTTTACATGTACATGTTCATAGTTCTTACTTTAGAGTCTCGTATACGTTCTGCAGCACTGGAAAGGTTGCCGTCGCTGTGAGCTCGGCTAATGTTGGCAACACTGCTTCCGCTACAGGCTGAGGCTGTTCCACCTGGACAGTAAGACAACACGAATAAACAGCGTTACAACCAAAAAGATGTAAAACAAAACAAAATGAACAAAAAAGAACCAAAACGCTGAAGCTCTTTTCTATTCCAACTTCTCATTATTGCAACAAATAAAGTCCCTTGCTGTGAATGTTCTGAGCTGGAAATATTCAGATCCCTACAGACTCCCCTGCTGAGTCACTGAACCGCTGGTCACAGATGCAGCTGATTACCTGCTACAGAGTTGGAGGCTGTGGATCCGGTGGAGGAGCTGGCCGAGCTGACCATGCTGGCGTTGCTGCTGCTGGCTCCGCTGACGCCGCCCGTGCTGGCGCTGCTGTGGCTGCTCCTCTTCCAGCCCTCTCTGGTGCTGCTGGCTCGCTGCCTCGGGCTGTGCTCTCTGATGTAGTTACGCACCTGATGGCGTCACACAGGTCAATACAAGAGAATTCTGGCACGACAGCTAAAACCAAAAGGCAAGTATTATGGATGACGATTGGCTTATTATGTGGAAGATTCATCACACATCCACTAGTTGGCGGATATGGAGGGAGTTATTACACCAAAGAAAAAAAATAAACAGTTAAACCGGCATCAGAAATGTTGGAGAGAGCGAAGAGAACTTGATGTAGATCATTCGCATGTTTTTTGGAAATGTAATAACTCTGTTTTGGGAAACTGTATGTGAAGAGCTACAACAGATAATGGGTTATAAGATCCCTTTGAGCCGCAGCGTGCTTTATCTTTGTAATTTCTCTGAGGAGAGTGTGATGGGAAATGACAGATATTTAATCAAAATACTGCTAGTGGCCATGCAAAAAAGCCATAACGAGAAACTGGGGGAAAACAGGACCACCAACAAAAGACCAATGGTTGAAAATAACTGAGGAAATCTACATAATGGAAAAAACTAACTCACAAACTGAGACTACAGGAAGCACAAATGGACAAAAAAATGGACTAAGTGGACAGAATACAGGACTCGAAATGGCAACGTTGGAGGAGAACAAGGGGAAAATTACTGTCAACAGGACTGAAGGATGATGTAGATGCTCTGTTACTACCCAGGCATTGTTCAATTGTTTTGTTGCTCATTTGTTTTTCTTGGTTTGTTTATGTACAGAAAAATAAAGAAAAACTTGAGTGAAAAAAAACAAAAGGCAAGTAACAGATTGCATGCAAATTCAAATTTTCAGCTTATAATGGACACGTTATGTCATCTCTATTGTGCAGATAGTGGCCTTAAATATCAGAAATGCATTTATATTTATGCTTCACCTGCATATAAGGTAAGAAATGGATGACAAAGTTTTAAAAATCAGACTTTTATGGTAATGAAACAAGCTAATAAAAATGTATTTTCATAATGATGGCTTACTGTGTGTAAGTCCACTTGGAATGTTTTTTCCTTTTGCCTTTGACATATCACTGAAGCTTGGTGTAGGGCTCCAACTAATGTAGTTCATTTGACTAATGTTTATTCATTAACATGCTGATCCTTTCTTTAAGTAAGTAACAGTGTTGGCAATAAAAATAAACAGCAATAAACATAACAAAAAGGTGACTTTTTCTAATTCCTTGATTTTACATTAGAGATGTCCAATATTGTTCTTTTGGCCAAGAACCAGCATGCTGATATTGTCCAACTCTCAATTTCCAATTCCGATATCAACCAATGCCGATATATGTGGCCGATTTAACTAACTTTAGGTAACAGATTCCTGTCGTAGAATTAACACATCATGCACAATTTTATTGCGATGCCCCATTGGATGCATTCTCAAATGCAACAAGGATTTCCAAATGTAAACACTGTCTGTGCAAAAAGAAGCCTCGGTTCCGCATCGCATAACCAACGCTTTGCAGTCATTGCAACCTGCAAGTTTGAAATCCGAAGGAGACATTTGGAAATATTTCCAAACCACAGACATATTGTTAGGCAGGCACAGCAAGCTTGTTACTGCAGCCATACTCGTTTACACGCTTCACGGCACAATTTGATGATGTCATCATTTGCGTGTAGGAAAATGCCGGTGAAATCCTGGCATTATTTTATCGGTTTTCATGATAGGCAAAAAAAACCCGATAACAATATTGACCGATAATACATTTTTATGCCAATATCAGGCTGATAAAATCGGTATGCCAATATCCCTATTTTACATATTTAGTTTTCTGAAATTTATGACAAACAAAATCATAAAATCTTTGCATTAGAAGCATTAGCGATGGTCAGCATCAAGAAAATGCAGTGTTTCCTCTACATTCATTCAGCAGCGGCAGGCGGCCATTCCTAAATCCGAGCCGCCGCTCCTTCAATTTTTATGTATTTATTTTTTATTGTCGCAAATACACCACCGCCGCATGTCTCCACCTTCACAGCAGCCTTGCACTGGGTCGGGTACACGCTACAGATAACTATCTAGCAGTTGACCAAGGTAAACTACAGATAACTATCATGCTCAGTAACTACTCTTTGATACGTCGGGTTAATACGACGTTAATTACTCGCGAGAGCGCGGCCTTAAGAGTGACGTCACGTCACCAGGCACCAGGTCAGAGAATCAGAGGAACATCGTCTTGGAAAATAGGGCAGTGACTTACTGGAGAAAAGTTATTAGCTGAAGATAACTCATAATAGATTTTACAAGTTAAGTAGACATTCGCAAAATACTGACGGCCAGCTAACGTTACATAACATATCGGTAGCTTCAGTTCATTGGGCCCGGTGCCAACTCAGTGTCGCCAACGTGAGTAAACTAAATGATAGCATTACGCTAATATCTACACTCCATGATGTAACTGCTGACTGCATTTTCACATGAGCTCGTTCAAATATTGGTTTTTATCTTATTTTATTTGTTTTTTTGTGGTTTTTTTGTTGTAAAAAAACTGCAGTTATAGAAATGAATCAATTAATCACACAATCAATCTAAGTATGAGGCTATGTGTTTAGTTTTTGGTCATTTATGTCAAACAAAATCATAAAATCTTTGCCAATGACAAACAATTACAGAAACAAATCAATTAATTGCTCGATCAATTTAAGTATGAGGCTATGTGAGATGCTGTCTGTGTGTTTCAGAGTTAGTCCTCACCTGCTTAAGTTTCTCATCAGTGAGACAGTTGAGCTCGATGATGAACTCGCTGTCGGTGGGAGAGATCTGAGCGCAGGGATCGATGATCTTGATGATGTCCAGCTGCTCTCTCAGGCCCATCTCTGTGCTCACCTTCCGACTCAGGTACTCGATGTACTCCACCTGAAAGGGGAAACACAAGGTTTTGTTCCTCTAGACTGACTGTCATGATGTAGTAGCAGTAAAAATCTTGCCAAATCCTACAAAAGAAAATGCAGCTAATTCTGAGCACATAAAGGTGCACCGGTTTGTTTACCTGTTCATCGTTGGTCATGGCACTCCAAGGCAGTTCATCCAGGTTGCGATGAGGGTGAGGTTTCGGCTTCCTCTTGGAAAACAAACACGGTGAGCTCGGCACACTCGGGATTATGTCAGAGAGGACATCACTGCCGCTGGCGATGTCACTTCCTGGCAACTGGGAGCGCAACAAAGACGGATCAACAGTGAGGTGTGGAGACATGAACAGAGGAAGAAAGGACTCGCAGCTACAGTTTGATCTGAGATAAAATCCATCCATCCAGGTTCTAACAGCTTACAGCATATATTAAATACAGAGTATATATCGAGCACTTATAATACAGTTAAATTAATGGTAAAACTGGCCCACAGAACAGCTAATAATAACCTACCTGCCACTCGAATTCACTGTCAGACCAGTCCCAGTATGTGCTGATGGAGGAGGAGACATCGCTGCAAACGCTGCCCTCAGGAAATAAATCCAGTGACGTTAGTTCTTGGTCATCCAGGAGGGAGTAACAGTCGTCCTGATCTCCCACAGACACCGAGGAGAAGAGTTCCTCGCTGCACTCTGAGCTCGCAACGCTGGTCCCACAGGACGTGAGGTTCCACCTGGAGAGAACAAAGAGTTCGACGTCATGCAAAATTATAGGAGTAATGTCCTGAAATAGCGCTGATCGTTTCTCCAGATAGATTCAAGATTCAGGAGTTTTATTTGTCACAAGCTCATACAGCGTGTGCAGCTGAATGCAAAGGGACTGTTTCACAAGACTGGCAATAATAAGACATTACTAAAAAAGGCTCCTTAAAACAAAGAAGTCAGGAGTAAGGAGATTGTAAACCTTGAACGCAGTGTGCATTGTGCAAAGGTTGCAGTCATGTGTGCCACGATAGAACCCAAGTACTCATCTTACAGACAAGTTTAGGCCTTTCAAATAATTGAATCTATGAGAAACACATTATAAACAAGGAGATATGACAAATGAAAAACAGAGATACAGGAGTCAGTCCAGTGAGAATAACATTTAGACCTCGTTTTCTAAGCCTTCAAATTAGGAGAGTAAAAAGCTGCTCTATCACTGTCCAAAGAGCTGCAATTCTTAGTCCCAGAGGCTTTTTAGCAATAGAATTACTACGCACAGGCTTTGATCTGTAAACATTCACACAGTTACTCATGGAACATGTTAGATTCCTTCCACTTTGCCAGCCAGACTAAAAAAAAAGACCACAAGATGCACAGCGACATGTTAAATGTCGTTCTTGAAGGCAATCCCAATAACACACATGTCCAGCCTCACATGTTGGTGTAAAGACTTTTCCATTAGAACACAATTTCAACAACTCCAGAAGGCTAAAACTAGAGATAAACAGATTATCGGCATGACTAATTATTTTATCCATTATACAAATCCAAAATTTTTCCAATGATTGATGTCCTAATTTTAAAAAAATCTGACACCTGATTTTTTTTTTTTTTTTATTTCTTAAATGGACCACTTTGTCTCTCTTTACCTTTAGTCACTACTCTTCAACCATAAGCAAAGTCCCACTTCAAGCACTATTTAATTAACTGCATGTCACAAGCAACAGTCTATTAGCATCGAAGAATAAATGCTGAAAAGTTCCCTTTTATTTAAACCCATGAATGCCATTGACAAAAGCATTTTAACAAAATTTTGTGTTGGAGTTGGTCTTATTCTACATTTGACATGAAGATTTTCATTTTCACTACAAATGTGTCTCAGTTCCAAGCTGTGGATTCTCAGTTAAAGGTCTCCTTAAATAATAATAATTGGTCTAATCAATATTGCCCCCCCAAAAAACATTTATCTCTAGCTAAAAGCAGCTACTACCAGAGATCTTTTGAACCATCAGGCACTGGTTTAAAGAAAAAATGAGTATTTTTTCCTACCACGACCTGACCTTAGTTATTGTTGTTCTACTCTTTTGTGCTAAAAGTGGAATGATTTTAATGTTGTTTCATATGTATGTGACGATTGGCGTATGTTTGTCTGTCTGTCTGTTTATCTATGTGCAACATTACTCAAAAACTGATGATGATGGAAAACGCTGTTGTTTTTAAACAGCAACGAGAAAACATGTGCGTTACAATGGCCTTGTGCTTCATATCCTGAGGAAACATACAAGCAAAATGTAGAAATCATCAATACTACAGCACTTCCATAGCACTGGTGTATTTATTGGTAGTGTCGACCATAAAATGTGCCACTTGACAAGAACATTAACATTTCTTCTTGTAATGGCTGATCCTTTATCTCCTGAGAGTCGGTTTATCTCACAGCCTGGTGACATGTGTGTGAACACACACCAACACACACTCTCTACTTGCCTGTTACTGTGGAAACGGTGCAAAGGATCCGTTCTGTGGCAAGATGAGAGCTGACAGCCGAAGTCACTGACGTCCAGGGTTCCCACATCGCTGAGGTTGGCTCTTTGGGAGAGGAGAGGGAAAGGCTCCTCTGGCGCCAAAAACTTCTCATACAGAGATTCAGACATGGTCAGATGTACCTGACAAGAGAAACAGAGACGATAAGACAAAAATAACAGGGTGCCTTTCAATACAGCAACAGCTGCAATAATTACCACCTGCTACAGTAAACACATCTGACTTTCAAAGAAAGCTTCATAAACATAGCGTGCAGAGTTTGTTACTGTGTCCATATAATTATGTAATTCAAAGATTTTTGCAAACAGAAGTGTTGGTGACAATGTTTAGACAACAGACACACAACTGAGGTTTTGATTTTTTTGTGTTAGCAAACACTAGATAGATAGCTAATAACAAGAGAAGACAAATTATGTTGGGCTTCTTTAGTTAATTAGATAATGTAAGATTAAAAAAAAAAACTACTGTCTTCAACATAAATACAACAACTCCACACTAGTAATAAAGTAGATACATACTTATTTTTTTCTGTAAATGAAATCTTTGGAAGATTCAGGCAATATAAAGACAATGTTAGCAATTTATTTAACTAGGGATTTAAATTTCATCCATTTTTTCATTGCTTACAAATGCTTATTTTGGATGGGTACTAGGCCTGGACAACAAGTGATAGCATAGATAGCAGTGATAGACGCTTCATCAATAGCAACAGAAGAAGTGTTTTGATAAAATGTTCATTTCTTCCACTTAAACGCATTAAATGCATACTACCATTAAAGTACAGAATAAAAACACAAACTTCAGCTTCACAAACAAACCACAAGTGTGCTCCATCTCTGGCTTAAAGACAGCCTTTCATATGTCCTTCACAAGCTAAAAGCACCCAGGACCTAGTGCCCACCTCCACTAAATCAATGACAACCAGCTACCTGGTAGTCCAGTAACACCCAGTCCAAGCCAGCAACTGGGAATCTGAACACCAGTAGGTGCAGTGACTTCACCCTGGTCACCCTTCATGCACTTCAGGGTTTAACTAGCTTTCTTTGTTTGATGTGCATCAACATGAGATCATTCATTTATCCTAATTAATGTGTGTACATGTATGTATTTTCCCTGTTGTGTTAACATTACAATGAATACCTATGTACTTTGATAAATGGGGTAAAGACGTTAAACTCAACATAAGTTGCTTACATTCACAATAAACCTTGTTTTCCCCAGTTATTAAAAATGTGTCTTTAAAAATGAAAAGTAAACATTTTATTGTGGCAAATTTTTAAAACTATCCCGCACCACAGCCCTAAAGGGTATGCAGATATTTCCAGTAGTAAAATGTGCACAATAATGCATTGTTACATTTTTCATTGTGGTTTATGGGGTAGAAGTGAACATTGCCTACAAAACGCAGCTGGCTGATCATTTTTGGTGAACTTCACATACAGAAATACAAATGTGCTGATCTTAATGTTTTGCAAGCGAACAACATTATTAGAATAATAACAATAGGCTAAATTATTTAGCGCATATCATACTAATGTTACAAAGAGCTTCACAAAAGGAAAAAACTAAACAAAAAGACTAGAATAAAACAACAAGATGTATGATATTGTATAAACATGGCACATAAAAAAGGAAACAATAGTAAAAGCAGCCGTAAGACAAGAATAAAACAACAATATATGATATAAATGGTATCAACTTGCCACATGAAAAATATGCTGCACACCGTCACTGATAGGAAACAACTTTCTGTTGTTCACGTATTATCGAGTAGTACAATCTGTGAAGGATATAAAGCTAGTAAGACCTTCATTAGTAACAAAACATTTACGATATTATTGGCTAAATAAACAAACAGATGATGTGTTCTTTTACCACAGGGTTTCTGCAGATATCAACCAGTCAAATTTAATGCTTTTTAATGCTGGACTGTAAAAATTGTAATGCCAACAACAAATTACACGGGTTTGTTTTTTTTTTTGTAAAAGATGATTTTTATATGACAACTGTCCCTACATTTCACTACTTCTGAATCCGGAAACCACCCCTGACCACCAACAGGCTGCAGTCAGTCTCTGAATTCCACGTTTTCTAGCCATTTTTGCTGGAATTTGCAATTCCCCATTTCCCAGCTCTCCTCCACCTGGTCCTGCCTGCCGGCCACTTTAAAAACATTCAGTTTTTGGCAATTGTACCCAACCAGCCGGAACAATTATCGCAATGCTTCAGCATGTTTACGCAGATGCACATATCTGACGAATCGCAGTCTATAATTATATATTATTATTATCAAATATTTTCTTGAAAACGGCAGAAAGAATTTTTAATGCCGTTGAGAATCAAATGTAATGATTTTTTAATGCCATTTAAGGTCTTAATTTTCGCAAAATCAACTGAATGACTATTAATGCTTTTTAATGCCCTGCAGAAACCCTGAACCAGCTAAGTATGTCAGCGGCACTGTTCCTGCTAATTGTTGACACCGCACATACTTTACGCATTCAAGTGTCGCAAATAGCTAGAAAAATTTTAAGTAATAGTAATTATATTAGTAAAAATACCAAGGCAAAGCATGTGAAAGTCCAACATCAAAAGAAGCTAGCTACATCAGCCTGTGCATAAGTTACGTAAACCGTGCCGTGTTTATAAAACGTGAACATTCAGCCTGGGACAACACAACACTAGCTAGCATCGTTAGCTGCAATGCTAACGCTCCAAACCTACACGTAGCGTTTACCAACCACAAACCCACAAGTAAGTCATCTTTTCGCCACGATGTACAAACCTGGACGGTTCACGAACCCGGTGAAGTTGTTATTCAGAAGCTATCGATGTTAAGACACCAACCTTTAGTTGTTCAAACAGCGATCATTTCTGCCACCTCCATTTGCGAATCCTTTCTTTTCTGTCGATGATGTCAGCAGAGCTGTCACCGCGAGACTCCCGGGAGAAGACGAGGGTCATGTGACATGAAGGCGGAAGTTGTGACATCAACAGAAAGCTGGCAGCAAAGACAACACAGACGGCTGTTATCTTATGTTTCTAACTCTGCTGTCTGTTCGCGCTACATGTTGGTCATCTGTTAGTCATGTCTTCGAGCCACGCGAAGGACCCTTCCTTTCTGGGAGGAAGGATACCACCAGAAATCGAGTCGATGTCGAAAAACCTGAAGGATGTGGACCAGGAGCTTTTCAGAAAAATACTAAAAGGTAAAGAAAATTAGCTACGAGATGATATAACTATTACTGTCGCTCTAAAACAGCAATTACAACCAAAATCGTGTGTAATATCTCTCATGATGCAGCATGTCTATCTATTTAAATACAACAGAAATGGGAACGCCCCTGTGCAAATTTTCCTAAATGATCTAAAAATATTTCACCTCTCAGTAATTGCATTTTTCCTAAGCCGCCAGGTAGAATATTTCCCCCAATGTACTATAAAGGACGCGTACTTAAGAAAGACTATATTGAAAATAGAATCCCAAAGTAGAAACCCAATGCAGCAAAAGTGAATACACAAGTTATAGAACATGTGATCACTGAAATTAAACTGATTCCACTGTTTTACAATTATCCCAACTGGATGAAAACACCAGAATTTTCTCAGTTTTGGACATCTGAGCTGTATCTGTCTGCATCATGGTCCCACAAGTTATATATTTAGTAGAAGAACTGAAAAACCTGATTGAGAGACTTCACAAAAATGGAAAATGTTACAGGAAAGTCTGTGACCAACTAAAAAACATGTTAAAATAGAGTTGCAGCAGAATTTAGGAGGCATAGAACAAACCATAGTACCACTAATCAGTGGTCGTCCTGCTAAAATTACACAACAGGGCCTGCACGATGTGGCAGAGAAGGACATTGCAGATGGAGGGGAAAAAAAACTTCTGGTTAAATATTAAAAGCACATTCTTCGATCAGATGGACTACCACAGTGAATGCATAGCCCCGACAGTGGAGCACAGAGGTGGGAGTGAGATGATATCAGGCTCCATGAGTGCAAAAGGTCCTGGAGAGATGAACCTTATAGATGGCATCGTGGATGTCTGTGGATATCCCAAAAATACTGGCTACAAGGTGCCTTCTATGGCAATGATCTGAAACAAACTCCCAAAATCACCCACAAGTTTCTAAAAAAGGAAAAACTAAAACTAAGGCCTGGCCATGTGTGTCACCTGACTTGAATCCACCACAAGTCCTGTGGAGTAATGTAAAGAGAAAGGTAGAAAACCACGACGACTCCAGGAGAGAGGAGGAGGGATCTGCAAAAATACAGTCAGTGAATAATTGCAGGATATCTCTGCAGAAATGTGTTCCACGCTAGTATCCTCAATGCTGAAGAGGGCTGAGTCTGTCTTCAGAAACAAAGGTGGACGTAGGAACAATTTGCATCTCAGTAGTGAAAGGTGGACTGATTTTTGCTGCTCTGAGCTCCGACTTTGCGGCCTGTATTTCTAATATAGTAAATCTCAATTGTTAGTTTTTAATTTTACATGAGAGCAAGTACTCTACTGTTTGACTAAGAAGTAATGTAATTACTGTACGGTGATGCAGTTTTTTGTTGTTTGACATTTAAGTAATATTGCACAGGAATGTACTTGCTTCTGCTGTATACCGCAGATGAAATAAACTCACTTCAACACTTACAGCTGCTCAGATACTTATATTTAAGAGAGTTTAGTGTGAAAATGGCACACATGATGGTATTTGGACTAGGCTGGTGACGTCCTTGTTTGTTCATTCTGTGATAAGATCCAGCCACTGACACTCAGATTAAGTGGAAGCTGTTGGATGTGCACTTAATGTGTCTGTGGATTGTCTTCTATCCAGCTGTGGTCAGTGCTTTGGAGGGGAAGGACTGCAGAGAGGTGATGAAATCGATAGCAGAGAGCAGCGTCATCCCTCAGGAGAGGCTCAGTCACATCATAGCTGGGATGCACAGAGTTCTGTCTGAGGCCATCCGCATCCCAACGCCGTTACTGAAACAGGAGGTGAGCTGGTGGTAAAACACTGCAGGTCTTATCCTGAAACACACTGATATAATGTGCCTTGAATGACTGAAGTCCATTTAGCTGCTTCAGTTTTTGGGGTCCTAGTGTTCTTCATGCTGGGTCACAGTCACACTGTCATGGATCTCTGGGGTTCTTCAGCTGGAACAAGTATTCAGATCTTGTACTTTACTTACTATGTTACAAGCAAACGTCACACATTTGGATTTTTACTCACATGAAAGTTTTTCAAAACTCTTTAAAACATTGAAATATGTACTACAAGGAAAAGTACCTTGTTCTGCATTATGGTGTGTTTCAGAATTATGTATATTATTAGATTATAGTTATTGATGCATGATGCTGGTAAAAGTAACTATTTTATCAAGTTTATCTGCTCGCTAGCTTGTGAATTTTCCCTCAAGGATCAATAAAGTTGCATCTTAATAACATCATAATGTATATTGCTGAAAATATTTTGTATTATAAGACTCTATCTGCAAAATGAATGTAGTGGAGTAAAACGAACAATATTTTCCTCTGAACTGCAATGGAGTTAAATTATGAAGTAGCAGAATAAAGTATAAGCAACTCAATTTTGCTCTTAAATACGGTACTTGAGTAAATGCAGTTAGTTACAACCACCAGTGATAACTGATTGATAACACTAATTACTTTTACTCCTCTAACAATTTCTCTTGAGAAAAAAGGTTGATAAAATGGCTGATTTGCTTACGGTTTACTCATGCAGGTGTTTTCACTTTGTGTGTTATGTTTATCTATTTATTTTTAAGATCTCATGACTGCTTGATTAACACCTCACTCACTCACCGATTGTGCCTGATTTATTTTTTTTATCTGATTAAATAAGTCTGAGCAAGAAGCTAATCAACCAGAAAAACTGAAACATCTGTGTGGTTATTTAGTGCAGGAGATGCTGGTTGCTTTCTTTGTAGATGTTAGAATACTCATTTTTGCAATATAAATACATTAAATACAAGTAAAACTGGTTAATATTTTGTTTGTGTCCCTGTTTAGGCTTTTAAGGAAGATCTACGAGAACTAAGGCAAGCACTCATTATTATTATTATCATTGCTGCTCCTTCTTATAATAAACACAGCTCTCTAAATCCTGGAATCATTGTTTCTGTCATCAGGATACCTGAAGACTTCATCACAGATTTCTGCAGTGTGGTTTTTGGAAATCGGTAAGTTGATTTTAGAGCCTGACAGTTTACATGTTTGTACATTTTTTGCCATGTAGCCAAATATAGTCCAGGATTTACAGGCTCAGCCCTCAACAAAGACTCTCCTACATGTCTAGATTTTGTATTTCCACACAGTGCTGCATTCAGGTACAGTTTTGTGTACAGTGTTTATTTTGCTCTTTGTGTTTATTTTATAGCCGTGCAGTTCTAGAAGCAGCTGCTTCCCAGAAAGATCCGCAACTTCCCACAGTAGCAGATTTTAAATGGAGAGTGGATGTAGCCATTTCTACAAGGTAAGATACAAAGAAAGTGATTTAATATGTTGATAAACATGCTGATGGCTCTAACTGTGTCATCCATCCATCCATTATCTGCACACCACTTAATCCTCATTAGGGTTGCAGAGGGCTGGAGTCTATTCCAGTAGCTTAGGGTGAAGGCAGGAGACACCCTGGACAGGTCACCAGTCTGTCACAGGACTACAAATAAAGACAAACAGTCACCCTCACATTCACGCTTTATTCCTGACCACTTTCGAGTACTTAAAAAGTCAATCGTATTGTCTCAGCAAGTGGGCATACTCCGGAGCGAACCTGGATCGCCTGAACCACCCACAATTGCAAACATCGAACTCCACAAAGCACGATCCCTCCAGAACCGGACACGGCCCGGATCGTCTAGCTGTGCCCGTTGTACGGATGCATAATCACTCGAGTCTTTATCCACAGATGCAGCCCAAACTCCGTCTGTCATAGCTGCCCCCCCCTTCAAGACACCACCGATTCCCAACAGAAGCTCCCAACCCCTAACACTGCCGCCATGAAGCACTCACTCGTCCCAACCCCCTAATACACGCATTCGACTCACAATGATCAACGCCATAGCTCGTGCAGCATACCCAAACATTCTTCCCTCCACTCAAACCATCTAAGCACACATGCGTCTCAGCACCCAGCACCCCCCAACCACGTCCGCTTCCCCTACCTTAAAAACCCGTCCCCTTTCACCCTTCTTAACGATAACTAAATGTATCACCGGCAGTTCCACCGTAGCTGCCTGCATACCCCCAATCCCCGACCTCATGACACTCAGCTAACCCATCCCCCAACACACCACAGTACTCAGAAAACACATCTCTCACCTCAACCCTGAAAACTTCCTCATCAATCAGCTTCCCCCCCTCCCCCCACTGCACACTCACACACCCTTCACCAACCCCCTCAACATCTCTCACTACGCTCAGTCAACAAAAGGCTCCTGATACAACCATTACAACAGGGCTGGTCCATGGCTAGACTCTTCTCCTCTGTGGTGTCCGGTGGTGGAACAAGTTACCAAACGCTGGTCCATCTGCAGAGTCTCTTTCAGTCTTTAAGAAGAGACTATAAACCAGCTCTTCACTGAACACTTTGCACTTGACAGACTGCAAAACAAACCAAAAAAAACCAAAACGAACAAACCAAAAAAACAAAGAACTATTACTGCCTGTAGACACCATGGTCCTACTATCACACTCAAACTCGTTTTATGGCTCTTATCCAGGTTGTTTTCTCCTGACGCTTTGGATAAAACCATCTGCTAAATGAAATTGTAGAATTATAAAACTATATCAAATTTGTTAAATAACTATGACTGATAAATAAAACACAACAAAAAACCAGTTAAATCAACTTTTCCTATTTGTTGTCTAAAAAATCTTTCCTGGAACAACATCTCAGTAAAACCATGTGATTGATGGTTGATCTTTGGGGAAGCCGGTAGACAAACACCTCAGAGAGAAACTTTCAGTGTCAAAGATGCTGCCACAATATTAAAAAAACATCAAACTGTTACTTTATTTGTAAAGTAGATTTTTTAATAAGTGTAACTTTCAAACTCAGCGCCATAATAATGCCTGTTTTGTCCTTTTCTTCCAGCTCTTTAGCCAGAGCCCTGCAGCCTTCTGTTCTAATGCAGATGAAACTATCAGATGGGAGTTTTCACCGCTTTGAGGTACCAGCTTGTTCCTGATTGTGCATGCTGTTTTACATTTTACTTCACAATCTTTTTTTATTCTTAAGTTATGCATGAGTGTCATTCTTCCGTTTTGATACTAATACTGGAATATGCCTCAATTCTTAACCTTTAAATCATCAAAGGAGTCAGTAGTGAAGCAGTTTTTGGTGGTTATGATGATCTTGATCTTGTAGCTTGTCCACAGAAATATTAATTTTAGGAGTTGTTGAAGGTGTCTTCTTTGCACCTCACTCAGGTACAGGTGCTAGGAATATCTAAAAGTTATAATAAATCTAAATTAACTCATCAAATCAACTTTATAATGAAGATCAAAATGTCTTTCACAACACCAGGCATCACCCTCTTCACTCTTAGAGATGTGCATTTATATTTCAGAGGCTCTTTATTTCATTAGTTTTAATTTACTTTACAGACTTTGGCAAGCTGAATTAATTCCAGATTGTGCTATTTAGGTATCTAAGTTTGGCTTGCAGTAACCTGTATAGATTCTGCCCACATGACTGGTGTTAATTGCATACTGTAGCTTGCATTCCCAGTTTATCTTCAGCCTGCGGGTTGAAGAAGTTGGTCGGTGGCCAGTGGACCAATGTAGATCTGTTTCAGTTACATAATAGGATCACAGCGGAATAACTGAAGTTACGTCTATTAACTGCGGTCTAAACCACAACCTGCCCCTGACCGAGTGCCTCTGAAACAGTGTGACACAGTTTAGACCAAACTAGAGCAGAAAATACAGATTCTACACTTTAGAAATGAGCAAAACACACAGCAGTGCAATCATACAACAGTCGCGGAGAATAATAGCAGCTCATTGTGATTATTTCTAATACAAAAACAGAGCAGACAAACATGAGAAGCTCTGTAAAGTTACTAAAACACGAAGAGACCTTCCTCAGTAGGGGGCGCCACACTCCACACCTGACACTTAATTTCGGAATAAAAGCTGCATTTGAGACTTCAGCCTCTGCTTTCAAAGAAGGCCACTAATGTGGACAGAAGCAGGAGGGGGAGGACGATGTGACGTTGTACCTGGTGCAGCCATTACATAATCAGATTAAAGCTGAATTAGAAGATTAGCGGCGGCAACATCCGATGTGCACATTCTATTGATGGATGCATCTTATCTCCACCTGATATGTGTTTATCAGGGTTTATCTCTGTGCAAACCTAAAGAGAATGTAAATAAAAGCACCATAAGAGATGGCGTCACCGTCTCTCTGCTCTCTGTTTTAATTAGTACATGTCGTCTCCAATACAGCTGCAAACACTGATGACTCACGCTCAGTTTGAACCTTCGACACGGTGATGTGAGGGACACAAATTAGAGGAGCTATAAATAAAAGCCTGTTGTTTTGCTTGTGGTCCATTTTCACCATGTAGGGAGACACTCAGTGTATAATTACAGGTTTCCAGTCTCTTTCTGTGACTGTATTTACATTTTTAAATATCAGTCACACCCAGCAAACAGGTGTGCAATTGTATTATTATTTTTATTGTTGCAGCTCCACCTTATATGTGGTTATTTTCATAGTACATTGTGGTTTTTCCCGTTCAGGTGCCCGTGTCAAAATTCCAGGACCTTCGTTACAACGTGGCTTTGATTCTCAAAGAAATGAACGATCTGGAGAAGAGGAGCATTCTCAAGATCCAAGACTGACGCACCAGCTAGTTATTGAAGTAAACCGTTTAGCTTCTGAGATACAGTTTTGTGCAATTTTCTCATACGATAATATAAAAGATGACAATAACCTGCCTGTTATGATCTTATGCTCTGATGGTGTTGGCATCCAACGTACCTGACTGTTGACGGAGTGCAAAAAGAGAACTTCATGTATCTCAACCTGCATTTAAAAACAAAATCAGCCTCTTTTAAACTGTAAACTGTACATATCTGCATTTTTCAATACAGTGTTTGTTGGATCTGAGACTCCTGAGAAAACTTTAGTGTGCCAAAATATAGCTGCATACAACTGACCAATTGGACCCTCTCACTAAAGCCCTATTTCCATTCAAAGTGCTCTCAACTTTGACTCCTAGAAATTATTGAACTACCAGGTTCTCGCAGACCATTTGCTGTCTGTCTAAAGACCTACAAAGAGTCGGCAAAAAAAGTCATTTTTCTACATGACTAGAGGTGGTTTTCCCTGCAGGACTCTTTGCATGTGTTCCCACCAGCAGAACCTCACTGAGGTCAGAAAAAAAGTTACTTTTCAAATTCAGATTCAGAAAGAACAGCCCTCTCAGTGTCCTTGTTCTGTTTTCTCTGAAACATCGCCAGCTTAAACGTAAAAATTACCACATGACTGAACCTAAAGAACCGTCTGTTTTTCTGTGTGCTGTGTGTTCATGGAACTGGTGTCCAGTAGCTACTATTTGTAGTTGTTCTGGTAAATTCAGGGTGGATGTTGCGTTAGAAGCCGTGGGATTCTACGCCCCAGCGGGAACTGAAAGGCTGATTACACACCTGTTTCTGTAAATATATCGAACCTGTCCTGAGTTCCTGCAGTCCAAAACCGCCTTATAGTGGATCAAATTAAATCCGATTGAGTTCGGCTCTCCTGAGCAGAGACTTTTAGGGGAGTTACATGATTTCTTTCAAAGGTTCCTGGCCCTTTGAGAAAGTTCCTGCAGTGGAAATGGTCCTTCTGTAGCCCTTTAAACTGGTTCCATGTCATATGCGCTGTCGTTTGACACTGAATGAATGGGTTCTTTTTACTCATGTTTTTGTACATAGAATTCAAACCATAACAACATGAAACACATTTGCTTGTCTTTTGTGGCATAGCCTTTTAATCTATGAGGTAACGTGCTGCTTTTATGTGTGTTTTCCATATTAACATCAAAACTTTGTCCTCTTGAGCCACAATTCTGTAATAAAATCTGTCCATTACTGTATTTTTGTTTCAGAGGTGTGATTGTGATGATTTCTACAGTGGCAACGCAAACATACTATAAAAATAAAGAACTGCAGTTGTACCCTCAAATAGATGAGAAATTAGTCAGAAATTTACCTTAGCACTCTTAAATGTTTTTTGTACAGCTGTGGCAGGTCAGATCTATGATTGAAGTAGCCACTCTTTAATCCTTGGCTTGATTTCTCCAATTATCTTGGGAAAAACACTTTTAACACCAGATGAGAGCTGCTCTGCAATCACCAGATATCAAGGTGAAGGTGATTTAAAATCCACTTCAATCTCCAATAATACAATCTTAACATTGTGTTCAAGGTCGGTCAAGTTATAGGAAAATACACCCTGATAAATTCTAGACAGAGGCTAAGTTATCTGTGTCTCTCTCATTGGCAGCGTTGGTAGCTTCCAACAGTTCATAATCCATACTTTATCATGTAACTTCACCACTTTAACACAAACTGAAATACATCGACAGTATTAGATGTGTTGCTTTAGAGCAGGAGTGTCAAACTCATCGTAGTTCAGGTTCCACATTCAGCCAAGTTTGATCTCAAGTGGCCCGGACCAGTAAAATCACTGCACAATAACCTATAAATAACGACTACTTAAAAATGTTCTCAACCTGAAATTTCTTAAGAAAAATAAGTTAAATTTCAACAACATTATACCTCAGTTTATCATTTACACATTACAACTTCCAGATCACAGAGTGTCTACAAAGGAACTAAATGTTTAGTCACAGATATCTGGAACTGAACAATATAGTATTTTACTTTATGATCAAAACAGCAAAAGTCAGACAAAAAAACAACAAAAACAAGACAAAATATTACAAAAATGAGACAAAACGACAAAAGTAAGAAACGACGACAAAAAATGAGACAACACAAAACAAAACAAAAAAAGACAAAAAGTCATAAAAATGGACAAACAACAAAAGCAAGGCAGGAAATTTCACAAATGACACAAGACAAAAATTGACAAAAATGAGAAAGATAACGACAAAAAAATAGACAACACAAGCGAGTCAAAAGGCACAAAGCAACAAAAACAATACACATAACAACAGATTAAGCAAAACACAAAATGACAAAAATAAGACAAAAAAACACAAGTGAGACAAAAAGGAAACACAAAACGACAAACGAGAAACAAATCAACAAAAACATGGGACAAACGACAAAAGTCAGACAAAAAAAGACAAAAAACAACAAAAACAAGACACAAAACAACAAAAGAGCTATTTTACTTTATGATCAAAACAACTTGTCATGGTCTGGAAATGATTTCAAATTTATAGTTTCACAAATTTAAAATTTGCAGTTAATGTCCTCTCTGTAATTTTTACACTTTACAAAGTCGTCCCAGGGGCCGGATTGGACCCTCTGGAGGGCCACTTTCGACCCGCGGGCCGCATGTTTGCCACCCCTGCTTTAGACATTCATGGTGCTCAGAGGAAGAATCCTACTGACTCTGATGATTTCCTTTCACCTTTACTGCCATCGGCCAGTTCATACTTTTGACTTTTAGTAAAACATCTTTACAAATAATACTCGGATCGCAGGAAAATTTTGTACAGATACTAATATAGAGTATAGAGAATACAGTAGCTGTCATGTGATGAACACTGATGACTTTATGACTTCCTTCAGCAGCATTTTGAAGTTCCAACTATTGAATACCTTCATACAAAAGTTGGTGCATACGCTGATGTTCAAGTCCGAAACAATTATAATACCTTATGGTTCCATCCTCAGCTCTAATTGTCAGTCTGTCACTAACTTTAGCTTATATTCTGTATATTCATAATATTTGAAAAAAGAGTGACATTCCTAGCAGTCTAACTGACATTGTCATTTCTATAGTTTGGGAGCCTGCATTACTAAAGCAAAGAGAGTGTTTAGCATTAGTTACACTTACAAAACATTGCTGATTGATGATGATATGATACATTTCCTAAGTTGAGTGTCTCTGGGGGTTAAATCCTACAAGTTTTAGGTTAAATAGTAAGCGGGTCTTTCTTTTAGAAAAGGAAATGAGAACACAATGAATGCACAGACTGCAAACTAGTAAAATCATCCTTAGAAAACCCCGTGCTACCAAAACCTGCCTCTTCAAATATAAACTAAACTAAAATATAAAACAAAACTCCAGGATGGGAGAAAAATAACAATCCAACAATTACAATGAAAATACAGTGCAATGCATACATACTACAATGCATGTTACCTCCCTCCTCATCTAAGGAATTTTCTATACAGAAAAACATTTTAAACAAACTATCTTCTCTTCATTTTGATAAGTAACAGACCCGATTCTGTCTTAAAAACCAGACCAACAAAAATCAGATTCTGCTTGGTCAGACAACCATTAAACAAACTGAATCTGTTCCACAAAGCAGCAAAAATGCCATTTTCATGGTGGTTCAAGTCACACACAGTACCACAGACTCACATTTTCAAGCTCAAATCTGATTTAACATATATTTTTAGATGTAACAAGTGCTTCTATCATGCCTTCATGCCTGTATGTTTACACATTCTTTCCCAGATGAAGGCCTGAAACATATTTTCACAGCTGAATCATTTACCTGCTTTAGAAACACCCATGTACAGTCTTGGCATTCAAACCAAGCCAAGTGAGCAGTTGTATAATAGTCTGGTGAAGTGACTTTCATGTCAACTGATTGTCCCAACCTGGTATACAAAGTCTAGACTGTCTGTACTGGAACAGCTGCCTGAGCTGCATTGCTGGCCTATTTAGAGACGCAAAAAAACACAATTTCAAGGTGCAAAGGAGTAACGGGATCTCTTACTCTTATGTGTGAGTGGTCATTGTGTCCTTGCATAACGCTCTGCAAGTGTCCTCATTTGCATATATGTCAGTCTGTCTGTTTCTACATGTGTGTCAGTCTGTCTGTTTCTACATGTGTGTCAGTCTGTCTGCATCCGCCACGGTGTAGATGTCAGTCAGTGTCTGTGCTCAGGATTGAGTTCACAGGCTAGACCAGTCGACCTATATTACCCTCAGCCGCTACTACTGAGATGAGCGCTGATTAACTGAGTAATCCCCGCTCACACACTCCAGACTCCCTCTAGTAAACAGGTTTTATATGGAGACTGCAGTAAATACTGATAGGCTTCAGGTGACGCTGATAATACCGGGCTCACATTACAGCCAACAGGAGGACAATCCTTTAACCGCAGTCATTAAACTCTAACCTTAACCTACTTCTAATTCTAGCCTAAAAGTGAGGAACCTACTTTGGGAAGCCGCCCACTTCGGCCGGAAGTGGCAGTTACAGGATAACAGCAAATGCTAAAGAGATAAGAGGTTGTGCAGTGTTGTAAAGTGACTCAGTGATGTCAGTATACCTTATATACAGTGTATATACATATAGATGTTTTCTGTCTGACACATTTGCTAACACAAGATTATAAGAAGAAAACTCCTTTGATGAAATTGATGTTTTTGAAGGAGAACATTCTTTAATTTCGTATCGTATTTTGTCCTTTAGCTTGAAGCAGTGAATGACTTCAGGTGGCTGGATTCGTGAGGCATCTTGTTTTATATATAATTAAAAAAAGCATACACACACACATATATATGTGTGTGTGTATGTGTATGTGTGTGTGTGTGTGTGTGTGTGTGTGTGTTTGTATAAAGAAAACTACACGTGACAAATTGACATTTTCCCATGACTTGTGTGGTTACAACATAATGCATAACATACTTTTGAACTTGAAAACATCAAATCAATATATATATTCAAGTACCATCAGGGACCCTCGGGGGAGTCATAGGTGTCTTGGTGGCCTCCCTCACTCGTCTTTTTCTTGCTTTGTCACTCAGTTTTTGAGGAGGACGGCCTGCTGTGCCATGTTCCTTCCATTTCTAAATTATGGATTTAACTGTAATCCAAATGATATTCAGTGAGTATAGTTCACCTTTTATACTCTTATGTGCTACTTATAATAGCTTTGACTGGTGAAGAGCAGTTGCCGTACGCACCGTCTGTCTCATCTCAATCGCTGAATCTTGTAACTCTTGTAGAAGAGTCATAGGTGTCTTGGTGGCCTCTTTTTCTTGCTGTCATTTACAGGATAACACCAAATACTAAAGTAATACGAGGTTTAAAAATGACTCGGTAATGTCAGTGTAGCTTATATGCTTACATACTTGTCCTATTGTTATTTTATACCTGTAATATACCTATACTTTAAGAACAGTTGCTGTATGCACAGTCTGTCTCATCTCAGCTGCTGAAGCTTGTAACTATAAGTGTTCTCTAGGTATATAATGTGTAATCGTGACTCGTGTGACCACAAGTTTTCACAGACTGACTGTGGACTGTGACCTTCTTAAGTTACATCGGTGCAGTATGGCACAATTTATGTGCCAAGTCATTCATACAGAAGGTGAAGTTAGAAAGAATTAAATAATGCTTATTTGGGTATACGTTGCATAAATGTGACTATTTCAGATTTACTGATAGCAAATAAAATGCTATAAACCCCTTTTTGGCTGCCCTTTTGAAGCACTTTGTGACTATAAATAAAGATTAATATTATTATATTATATTATATTATATTAACAGTTGTCAGGCTGTCCAAATTGCACATAAGAAAAGAAAAGAAAAATGTACTACTTAGATTAATTAAAATTGACTTTAAGTGTAACTGTGTCACTGCAAAACAGTTTTTTTAGTAGCGGATGTCTTTTCAGTAATTTTCTTTCATCTTGAACTAATATGAGGCTTCAATTCAAGAATGAAATGGCAAAATAGTTAAGGTAATCCAAATGTTTTACATTTATCTGTGAGAAAGTCATACAAAGAGTTATGGTACACAGGTGCCGTCTGCAAATAGAGTTGGATATGAAGACATTTCACAGGTGTTGTCCTATAAATACACATATCTACACTACTGTTCAAAAGTTTGGGGTCACTTACAAATGTCCTGATTTTTGAAAGAAAAGCAGTTTTTCAGTGAAGAGAACATTAAATTAATCATAAATCCAGTCTAGACATTGTTAATGTGGTAAATGACTATTCTAGCTGGAAACAGCTGATTTTTAATGGAATATCTCCATAGGGGTACAGAGGAACATTTCCAGCAACCATCACTCCTGTGTTCTAATGCTACATTGTGTTAGCTAAAGGTGTTGAAAGGCTAATTGATGATCAGAAAACCCTTGTGCAGTTATGTTAGCACATGGATAAAAGTGGGAGTTTTCATGGAAAACATGAAGTTGTTCTGGGTGACCCCAAACTTTTGAACGGTAGTGGATATATATATTTTAAAAGAATAGACGTTTCTCATTTTAAACATTTGATTGTTGTCTTAGTTCTGTTTTCTGTTAAATATACTGCTTAAATCATTTTCCAATCATTCAGTTCTTTGTTTGTTGTATGCTAATTTTGTTTCTGTCATTTTTGAATGTTTGCAGTCAGACAAATCTTTAAAAGGTGAATAACTAGACATGATCTAGTTTCTTGATCTTTATTATGAGTTAAATCCTAAGGATCATTTTCAGATCACATGGTTTTTCAGGTTTTGCTCATTAATAAAGATAAACTCGTTAAATCTTCTTAGAAGGCATCTACGATGATTTAACAAAGTCTTCCTGTGACTGTGGTTCTATCAGAATGAGTGTGTTTTGTTGAACCCAGGTGAAGGAGGTGGGTCTGCTAGTGCAGAACTGCAGCTGCTTGACTCAGGATGCCCTTCGGATCTTTGGTGTTTACTGGAGTGTCCAGTCACTAGCGACTCACTACTCCTGGCAATAACTACACCATGAAGACATAACAACCATCTAAGCACATTTCAAGGTTATCGAAAAGTCGAGGGATGAATGCAAATTTCTACTATCCAAGTCAATGAATCTTGTAACTCCTTCAGAGGAATCATAGGTGTCTTAGTGGCCTCCCTCACTGGACTCTTTCTTGCTTGTTCACTCAGTGTTTGAGAATGACTGATGGCAGATTCACACATGTGCTATATTCCTTCCACTTCTAAATTACGGATTAAACTGCAGTCCAGGGGATATTCATTGACTTGGAAATTTTCTAGTATCCATCCAAGTTGCAGTTACAGGACAACGATAAATGGTAGAGATACAAGGTTGAAAAGTGACTCAGTAATTTTCAGTGATGTATAAACATCCATATACAAACATTAACCACCATGTGTTACTGAAGTGAGCAAAGCTGTTACATTCAGTCATTCATTCATTAATCTGCAGCGTCTCTCCCTCTAAAGTTACATATTCCGGCTTTAACAGCGAACTTGCGTTTATCAAGAACCCCTGATGCACTCAGCAGATGTACACAGTGTAAATATAACACACATTTTAACACGCAGCAGCATTTTAGCATAAATAACAGTGAATCAGTACTGTGAATTTTTAATTAATATCAGCAGAACTGACGTTATAGGTGACATATCACATCTCAGCTTGACAGAACCCTCGACGTGTTAAATAACGTGTCTCTCAACAGGATTTTTTGGTATTATGCAAACACTTTTATGCAACAGTGACTGTAAGTGGCTGTTGAAATTATAAAACTGCTCTCAGACAGTGACACAGTTTGATAAGTTGACGTTTGACCAGACTTTATATTGCCCACAAACACGAGCTCAGAGGCAATAACATCCTTCCATGTTGGTACTGATGGAGTAATGTTTTGTTTTCAGGTGTAAAATCAGTGTGAAAGTTGAGCAGGTCAGCAGGGCCTGTAAAAGGCATTTACTCTCCTCGGTCACTTTCCTCTTTTATTGTGTTTAAACATTGAATCATGGTCCATTCAATTTGGCATTTTTTAGTGAGAATTTATTAAAAAAGATTCATTCATGTCAAAGTGAAAACAGATGTTTCACAAAGTAGTGCCAATTAACTGAAAATGTAACGTCTAGCTGCAAGGTGAAAATGCTAACCACAGAGCCCCCATTTAAAGGGAATAACTTAATCCATTTGTGTCTCAAGTGAAGGTCCAGTCCTTGGTGAATAACATTCTGGATTTTATCTACACCATGAAGACAAAACAACCCTCCAAGCATCTCTGTGAAAAGGTTATTGAAAAACATTAGCCAGGGGATGGACATGTGAAAAAGTCACTGAATATAACCTGGAGTACAGTTAAATCCATCATTAAGAAATGAAAAGAGTATGACGCATGTGTAAATCTGCCTCATCCTCAAAAACTGAGTGACAGAGCAAGAAAGTGTCCAGTGAGGGAAGTCACCAAGACACCTATGACTCCTCTGAAGGAGTTACAAGCTTCGGGAACTTGGAAATTGTAAACCTGCATCCATCCCCTGACTTATGGTTCACAGAGATGCTTGGAGAGTTGTTTTATCTTCATAGTTCCGCTAAAGCCAGGAGTCACAGTGATTAGAACTGGAGTTTCTGTCCAAAATTTGCCAAAGTGCTCTTGAGCAAATGCAGTTTATTCCCAATCGATCCTTATAGGACAACCTATGTTAACTGTCCTCTTATCCTGCATTATATTCAGACTGCATGTGTGTGTGCTGTAACTCATTGCATAGCTTTCCCCAAATAAATGCAGTTCATTTTGATTATCTTAACTATTTTGCCATTTCATCCTTCAAAAGGATTTCAGTTTTTAAATGATAAAAAATGTGACTGACAAGACATCTGTTTTGCAGTGACACAATTACTCCTGAAGTCAGTTCTAATTAATGTAGGTCAGGCTGTTTGTTTCAGTGTACGGTTGGTCTCAGGTGCACTTTGGACAGCCTGACCTCTATTAATATTATAATATTCATTTATAGCAGTCACAAAGTGTGTCAAAAGGGCAACAAATAAGGCGTTTATGGCACTTTATGTGAACTCAGACAAATATATGTCACATTTATGCAACTGACACTCATATAAGCGTTATTTAGCTTTCCAGTGTCTGTATATGTAACTTGGCACATAAAGTGTGCCATACAGACTGATGTAAGTTAAGGAGGTCACAGTCCACAGTCCGTCTGTGAAAACTCACCGCCACATGAGTCATGATTACATATTTAATACTTGGATTGACTTATTGATGATGCTAATGCCCTGCTGCTGTGGTGGACTCAGCAGCCAGCTCAGCCCTCTGACCCCTGCCGGTGCCCCACCTGCGGTCCCCGGTGACCCGGCCCCGCCGCGGGTCAGACGGCTCCTTGCCGCGGCCCCGACGCTCAAACTGTTACAAGGCGGATTGTTTTGTAACACTTTTTCTAAACTCGTCCAATGAGAACAGCTGCCGGCCGTCACATGACACACTTTTACATAACAGTTTTTTTTCTGCTCGTCTGCTCCATTGAGAATAATGTGTGTACTTGATGGGCTGCACCATGACCGAGCGCTTCAGTCGCCGCTTCCCGGCAGAGGAAACTAACCCACGGAGCAGTCCGAGCCCCTGACCGGGCGATGCTGCGCACACAGCCGAGGATAGACGTCCAGCTGCCTGCTCTGTATGGGGACAGAGAGTGAGAGCATGCTGCATCTGGCAGCGGAGGCTTTCCAGTCTAAAAACTTCGACCTGGCCGCGGAGATCTACGAGTGCCAGCTAGCGAGGGTCGGAGATCCGGGGAGCCGCCTGGAGCTGATGGTCAAGCGGGCTGACGCGCTCGCCTTTGGGGGCAAATTCACGGAAGCTTTCGACGTGTACAGGCAAGCCTCGGAGATAGAGAGACTGAGACCGGCTCACCTGACCAACCTCACAGAGTACCTGTCTGGAAGTATCAGGAGGCAGGACGGCGAGGGGAGCCGGCGAGGCAGCCCGGGGAGGGAGGAGGCGGCGGCGGCCGCGGGTGCCACAGGTAGCGGCTATGAAGACTTCTGCTGCCGGATCTGTCTGAGCTTCCTGTTCGAGCCGGTCACTCTGCCCTGCGGACACTGCTTCTGCAAGAAGTGTCTGGAGCGGGAGAGGAAGGAGAAGGAGCGGCCGGTGATGTGCAAGCAGTGCAGGGACAGCTCCAGGGTGGCCGACGTGCAGAGCTACCGGGTGAACGTGGTGCTCAGCAGCCTGCTGGCCAAGTGGTTCCCGGCCCTGCACCAGGCCGGCCGGCTGCGGCGGGAGGGCAACGGACTGTACGCCGAGAAGAAGATGGAAGCGGCGCTGGAGAAATACCACCAAGCCATACTGATAGGTAGGACATCATACTGTTAATTCATGTGTTTTGTTTTATTACAATATGCGGGGCTGCACTTGTGCAACTTATGTTCACAGTAACTAACAACGTGTCAGATGTTGATATGAAACAGTGATAAACTCCATCAATAAGGGCCAGGTTTATTGTACATAACAGTAGTTTCATAAGTGTGTCACATCCTCAGCGAGCGGCAGCAGCACAGGCTCCTCTCTGCGGCCATGTGTTGGGTAACAGGGTTATGTAGGCTGAGCTACTGGACCAAACATTGCGTAAGCACGTAACCCGCCTCCCTCAGCTCCTCATTGTGTAACGTCAGACAATGAATCAGGCAAATGTAGGTCAAGGGTATTATTACAGGTCACCACTAGGCTGAGTGATGCCAGCAGCAGCAGCAGCAGCAGCAGCAGAGGTGCAGTACAGGTGGATGTAATGTGCTGTAAAGCAGATGAACTGTGACCTTCAGACAGTCAGGCAGCTCCAACATGCACAAACTTAGCTATTCGTTTGAACTTTATTTCTGCTTGTGTATGAGTTTCTATGCTGATACTCATATATATCTAGTGTTGGTTTATTTTAGTGATGAATGCAGTTGTTGGATTTTATTCTAATAATAAACGGGCTGACCATCCTCTGCTGTAGCCACATGTCTTCTCTGTCAGATGCTTGGCCTGACCTCATTTGCCTTCACAGCGCTGCTGCTATTTGCTGCTTGTGTAAGTTTAAAGCAGTGGACTCCTTCAAGATCTGTGCCATAGTTTCATCTGACAGCTGAAAGTCTGAATATGCAAAATGAGTGATCATCTGTGTCCTCTGGGGCCACACCAGTGGAGCATCACCAGTGACAAACTGGGATTTTTCTGGGCTTTTTTTCCTCAATTTTAAGCATTGCAGTACTGTATTGTTCAAAAAGCATGTTTAGCAAAGGTCTTGATAACTGAAGCAACTGTGTCATTATCATTCGGCATAATTTTGCACAAAATTCCTGAACACTGGCTTCAGTGAAGAATTTGTGCATCTCAGCAAACCCCCAAAAAAGGTGTGGACATGTAGAATCTATTCCTGTATTCTTCATTGACTGCTGTTTGGTTTGCATTTATTGCATGTGTCTTGGCATTAGTGAAAATAAAGGTTACCATTAAATGTGTTCTGCAAGGTTATAAATACAATAATTGGATTAAAATACACAACCAGTCAAACACTTGGACACACCTTATCACTCTATGGATTTTATTTAATTATTTTATACATTGTAGATTAATACTAAAGACATCAAAACTATGAAAGAATACATACGGAATTATGTTGCAAACAAAAGTGTTAATCTTCAGTATTAATCTACAATGTAGAAAATAATACAAATAAATGGAAAGCATTGAATGAGAAGGTGTGTCCAAAATGTCTTATGTCGTAGATAAAATCCGCTAACTTGCTTTGAGTTTGTCCTAGTTTCAGTCTGTGTTTGCATTATACAATCGTCCTTCAGCATCTTCCAAAAATCTGTCATCGCTCTCACCTCCAGACATAAATCTGGTCCCGGGATCAGAGTTAACCTGTTATTATGGGGTGGAGTCTCAGAGCTGTTTCTAGGTTACGATCAGGGTTGTGTTTGTGGCATGTAGCAGTTTGGGGACGTCTCCAAGGAATTCATGCAGCACAAAAACCTCGGAGCTATAATTAGCCGGAGTGTGTTTCTCTGCACATACATTCAAGTTGCCTGAGGAAAATCCAGAGATAATCAATATTTCTTCTGCCGCTGTGCATTTAAATCTACAATGTAAAACATTTTGTCAGGTAAAACGATCCTTTTGGCTCAGAGCTTCTTCCTAAACTGATGTTTCTGCTTTGATTTCTTTTGTGATTTACTCCCCGTATCTCAACAGAAGCCAGGAAAAACGTTTCCTTCTGATTCCCATAGGGCCAAGTGCGACATTTGCATAAGTTTGTATAGTTACGAAACCTGGAATGTGGGTGACCTTGATAGTGCTGCATGGTTTTGTAAGGCAGCAGCTTTTCATAACACATTTTATAATGTAGAAACTGATCCATTTTAGACATCCCTTCTGTCAAACAACTTGAGTCATTATATGAAGGTAAATTGAGCTTGTTAAGACAGAACAAAACAGGCAGCGGTTATGGGTTTATTTTTTTAAATTCTGCAGCTGGTTGCGAAACAGTTGCATTAAAGGGGTCAGGAATCTTACAGAGTATATGAAGGTCTTAGCTGAAGGGAGGAGTTCTGAAACAGAGACAGAGTTGTTTCATAGATTCAAAGAATATTATATTCTGTTTAAGTTATTAGAAAAAAATGCGTGAAATTTGCTGATTCCCATCTTTTCTTTGATAAACCTCCAATGTAAATTTAATATCTGTAGCTTTACTCTATCTTTTTGTATTCTTCTTAGGCCTGAAACTAACAGATATATTAATCTACACGTTAGTTTACGGATGAATTGATTGCTTAGTGTTTGAAAACACAAAAAACCAAAAATATCCAGCCTTCAAAAATCCAAGATGATATTTAAAATGTCCTTTTTAGGAGAATTCTATTTGCTAAAAGATAAAAAAACAAAAACAAAACAGGACCGAGGCAAGCCCTTAGATTTAAGAAACTGAAATCACAGAATATTTAGTGTGTTTAGAAGAAAAATTATTAATAGATAGAAATTAAATCAATGGTCTAGCAATTAAATTACTGCTGCTGTGCTGCTCTATTATAAATCATTGTACTCTTTTTCTTTTTTTTAGATCTGCAGCCAAAACATATTTCAGTTATTAATTATTCTACCTGTAAATTTCTTGATGAATTCATTGTTTGGTGTATTAAATGACAGAAAGATTGTCTGTTATATATCAGTGTCAAGTGAATGTTGTTGTTCATACATTGCTTTGGACTTTGGGAAACCATTTAGCATGTTTTTTCGTTTTTTTTTTTTACAATTTTTAAAAATGTTTTATACTGATAAACAGCCCTGCGACAGACTGGCGACCTGTCTAGGGTGTCCCCTGCCTTCGCCCGAGTCAGCTGGGATAGGCTCCAGCACCCCCCGCGACCCTAGTGAGGATTAAGCGGTGTATAGATAATGGATGGATGGATGGATGGATATACTGATAAACATGGTTTGACATACTACTAGTGAAAGAAAAAACTTTCAGTCTTAATGTTTTACAACCTCCTCACTAAAAAACTAATTTAAATCAATTTTATTCCTGTACTTTTAGTGTCTGAACCTCTTACAGCTGAAATAAACTCCTTTTTAACAGGAAAAAAACTGTGAGCAACCTTTTGTTTGATGCCGAATGGGTAGAAAGACAGAAGAGAAGAGAAGGAAAAAAGGCAGAGAGAAACAAAAAGCAAGCGTCAGGATAAAGTTTATCATCTTACGTGCAGCATCAACATTCTAACTGTCCGTCTTGTTCTTCTCCTCAGCACCTCTGGACCACATACTGTTCAGTAACCGCTCCCAGATCCACTCCAGCCTGAAACACTATGAAAACGCTCTGAGAGACGCTGAGATGTCCTGCAGGCTGATGCCTCACTGGTCCAAGGTATGAGACCCAGCCAAAACAGACAAACTGTGATTTTATTAGCTTTGATGCGAGTCTGATGTAAACCTCCTCTTCTCCCTGCAGGGTCGCGTTCGTAAAGCTCAGGCCCTGGTGTCTCTGGGCAGGACGGAGGAGGCTCTGAGGGAGTATCTGCTGTGTCTGTCCATGGAGCCTGACTGTAGAGTGGCCAAGACGGAGGCTCCCAAGGTAGACATGACGCTCCTGTTTGCTATTTGTCATCTTTTGTGTGTTTTCTAGCTTGTTTCATCGCTTGTTTTTTTTCCTCTCAGCTGCTGAGTGAACTCCTGGCTCCGGTCACAGATCAGGTCCCTGAACACATCTCAGATTACTCCAACATACTGTCTTCCAGAGCGCACATCAAAAGCAGCATCAGCGCTCCCTTCCAGGTAAGACAGACTCCACCTCTGGTAGAAATCTAAATCAGCGTGGTTTATTTTTCTCTTTCACTGCCTTCATCATCTCTTCTTCCATCTTTCTGTCCTTTAGACCATCAGTTCCTGCTCGCCGTCTTCAGACTCCAGTCTTCCTGCACCTGAGAGGTCAGAGGGGAGTCATGTTAAAGGTCAGCAGGAGCTCCGGAAGCTCAGTCAGTGTTTCCTCCTCAAACGGAAGCGAAGGAGCACAGAAGACGAGGCGGAAGAGGAGCGATGGGAAAAGAGCACCGATCACAAGAGATCAAAGTCTGGTGAGGTTACAACTGTGCACAAAAATACACTCTGCACATTATCAGTGTCTTGTCTTATTTATTATTTGGTTGTTTCTCCGTTCAGAGCCAACAGAGACGCCTGATTCCTTGAGTTCTGAGGTTGGTGACGTCTTGGATCCAGCAGATCTGGAGTGTTCTCTGTGCATGAGGTGAGATTTACATAACATAATCCTGCTCTGCAAAATGTCTGTCTAAAACCGAAAAGACTCAAAGGAAAAAACAGATTTTTCTCTGCTCCAGCCTGACTAAAAGTCTAGGTGGAGCTTCAAAAACAGCTCACGATGCTATAAATCCATTAGCAGTTGTGTAACATGTCATAAACTGCTGTTGGCAGCAACATAGCTGGTAATGAAATCATTTTCCAGTAGCTGACAAAAAATCAAGTTATGGCCTGCAGTTTGTAATGCAGACACACAAAATATCTCAGTACAAAGCAGGGGTGAGACAATATATCAGTAAGTAACAAATTGGATCACTTCCACAACTTTCCATGACCATTTTGAGAGTCATGACTTCATGCATAATTCCTGCTTTTTGTATTTTTTGGGGCATTTTTCCTTCCTCAGTTACACAGATGTGTCATAGATGATTGTCTTGCAATTGTTGTATCATGACACCATCATTATCGTGAGTAATGCATCGTGATAGTGTCGTATCGTGAGCTACTCTGCGATTCCCACCCCTAGTACAAACCCAGAGTTTTATCAGTGTTAGTGAGTGTGTAGTTTCCACTCTAGCGTCCGTGTTTTTTGACAGTGTTTGTGTGTTTCCCGTCCAGACTCTTCTACGAGCCGGTGACGACGCCGTGTGGTCACACTTTCTGTCTTCAGTGTCTGAAGAGATGTTTGGATCACAACCCCAAGTGTCCGCTGTGTAAAGAGGAGCTGTCTGAGGTACGTCATGAAGTAAAGAAATACTCCATTAAGCTGAAGTAACATCAATAAGCAGACAGTGTGATCCGAACTGAATCCAGTGGAGACTTTTCCTCTCTCTGTACAGATGATAACCGATATCAGTGGTTTCTTTTTACCACATTTAAAATTAACATACCACATTGTGTGTAACTCACTGGGATTATTTTCAGCCGACGCAGTGTTCCCTTGTTGTCATAGTTACAGTGCCGCTATCTCACAATGATATAGAAATCTTTAACAAATCCGTGAATCCAGACTATAAGCTGCATCACTGCCAAAATCTAATCACTTGGTCCTTGTGTCATTTCTGACCTTCCCTGAAAATTTCATCCACATCTGTTTTACCGTTTTTGAGTAATGTTGCTGACAGACAGACAAACAGACGGACAAACCAACACCGATTGTCACACAACTCCATCGCGCTCCTTGGCGGAGTAATAAATAAGCGGAAATAGCCGTAGACAGTAAGGTAGAAAAAAAAATAGGGAAAATATACAAAAGTACAAAATGCACAATAAAGTGAAAAATGTATCGTAAAGAAACATTGACCGAATGAATATAAGTTCTATTAAAAATACTGAACTTAGTGATCCAAAAAACTCTGTTTCGTTTCGCTCAGTTCATGCATTACTGATTCTTGCTCCTTTGATGAGGTCACTATCATGGCTGATATCAATCAGGTGTATTTAACACGATATTTTGGACTAAATGTACAACAGGCTTTAACTGCAAAACAAAGGATCCTGTGCTTTCTGACCACTTGTGCATTTTCTTTGTTGCAATAGTTTCCCCACATATTCAGATAAGATCGAAAACTGCCCAAAAAAGGTCAATTAATGAGAATTCCAGCGCTCTGTTTATGGAAGATCTGTCCTTTGATCTCAAGAGCAGCCTCACTAGACAAACTTCTTTATCATTTTTATTCTACAACAGTAAGTTTCCTTCATATCTTATCACCAGTTTAGACTAAAACAGTCCCTGGCAAATAAAAGCATCACAAAAAGCAGCATATCAGAAAAGACAATGCAGCAATTTATTTAATTTTAATTCATCTTTTATTTAATAGTATTTTTTCTATATAATAGACTTTAGTGCTTTTACGTGTATTTTGTGTGTTTTGTTCTTATATTACTATATTACTTCTGTCACTGTTTTAGTCAATCAACCTGAATTATTCGGTTAAATGTATTTGCAGTTTAGTACAGACAAACTAGCGAAAGTGCAAATATATTTATTCTATTTTATGTATTTGCTCTTTATTCAGCTTTACTCAACCTCTACTGTGCTGTGTTTTGCGTTTTATCTGTTTCCTTAAAGCACTTTGAATAGGCTCTGTGTATGATAAGGTTCTACATGAATATTCATTGCTACTGTGTCTGTGTCCCTGCAGTACCTGGTCCAGAGGCAGTACTGTAAGACGGTATTAATGGAGAACCTGATATCTAAGTATCTTCCCTCTGAGCTAATGGAAAGACAGAAAATCCACCAGGAGGAGGTGGCTGAGCTCTCTAAGTAAGTTACGCTGCGCTCTGCTCGGTCTCCCTGCCAGCTCTTATGTGTTCTTCATGCTCTATTTCGGTCCGTTTTCTCTCATTAGACAGATTATATCTGACATTAACACTGAAGCCCCTCCTCTGCCATTTGACCCACTGACCTACAGTAGACGGCACACGAGCCTGACACACTGACCTCGTAGCGAACGTTATGTCAGGTGTCAAGTGTGGCTTTCCTGGAGGCTGACGCAAACCTGTCACTCCAGTAAATAAGTGCACTAAAACTGGAGCACAACTGGTTCACTCTCACAGCAGCCTGTGTGTTTTTAGTTTCATAACTAAAGGTTAGTTATAATAGGAAATAGGAATCCTCCATCCATGAAAATTAAGGACTTAAAGTTTCTTAATGATAGAAGAAGACATTACATATCCTCGTTCTGCTCATTAATATAAACACGTTCTTCTTTCTTCTTGTTTCTCCTCAGTCTTAACAAGAACGTGCCTATTTTTGTGTGCACCATGGCCTTCCCCACTGTGCCGTGTCCTCTCCATATCTTCGAGCCCTGCTACAGACTGATGATCCGCCGGTGCATGGAGACGGGAACCAACAGCTTCGGCATGTGTCTGGGAGACAACCTCAAAGGGTCAGTGCTGGGCTTCTAGCTGTGTGTGCAGCGCTGCTTTCAGTTTCTATTTATATAAATGTAGGAAATGTGACCTTGTGCTCCTTCTACCTCCAGGTTTGTTGACTACGGCTGCCTGTTGGAGATCCGTGATGTGAAGTTCTTCTCTGATGGCCGCTCGGTTGTGGATACAATCGGCAGACGGAGGTTTAAAGTCATGCAGCACAGAGAGAGGGACGGATACAACACAGCGGATATAGAATACCTGGAAGATGTCAAGGTACGAGCTGGACGACATGGACAGCTGCTCAGAGAGGAATGGAGAAGAGAAATTAAATAAGATGTGAACACTAAGAGGTGTTTGTGTTTGTATGCAGGTGGAAGGTGTAGCAGAACGTGAGCTACAGTCTCTGCATGACACTGTGTACGACCAGGCTCTGGTTTGGGTGAATTCTCTGAAGGCTGAGCAGAAGGAACGTATAGAGGGACACTTTGGACCAATGCCTGAGAAAGACTGTGAACTTCAGGTAATACATGCACACTACGGGTGTGACTACCATTCAAAAGTTTGGGGTCATCCAGACAATTTCATGTTTTCAAGGAAAACTCACACTTTTATTCATGTGCTAACATAACTGCACAAGGGTTTTCTAATCATCAATGAGCCCAAACCAGCTTTTCGGTCATCTGCTCAGTCAGAACCAGTTTTTGAAACAGCTGCTTTCGCTGATGCCACAATCACAATTTCTGAGTTTCTACAACAGAGGAGACGAGAGCAAAGTTAGCCTGACCCAATCTCAGACTGGCAGCAGACAGAAGAATAAGACCAAGTTTAAAAAAAAAAAAAAACCACTCCTCTCACTGGTTCCCCTGTTTTGTTTCCTTGCAGGCCAGTCCTAATGGTCCTTCCTGGTGTTGGTGGTTACTCGCTGTTCTTCCTCTAGAGGGTCGAGCTCAGCTGCCGTTTCTGGCCCTCACCTCTCTGAAAGACCGTCTGAGTGGCATCCGTAAGGTTCTGCTCTTCATGGCACACAGTCGACACCGGTGATGTTGAAAATAACGTAACACATCCCCCCTGCAGCAGCAGCAGCAGCAGTTGACCTGTTGCTCTTCCTTTTGATGCACAAAGAACTGAAGTTGCTTCCTGGTTGTAGCGCGAATTTCATCGACACATCAACAGCAAACCTGAAAAATGTAGATCTGAATAAATAGATGTCTTCCATGGATGGGATTCTCATCACAGCTAGCACCTGAGCAGACCTGCAGACTAAAACTGCATTCAGACAGAAGAGGAGTCCGACTTCTTCACCTGACTGTCGTAATTTGTGATATGTAATAGATGTGGGTTTAAACAGAAGTATACTTCACTATAACAATGCTAATGCGCACATTCTCAATGTATGTCTTTGTCTATATTCTCTTCTGCCCACTGTTGCCTTTCCGGCTCTCCTCCATATTTGTAGTTCTCTACTCTTTCTCTTGCGTTTCTTGCAACACTTCGTCTGATCTGAGCCGTAAGAAATTTTGAAAAACAAATACCACAAACTTGGCAGTTTACTACTCAAAAAAATATCAAACACCTGAACTTCCTTTCTGAATGTAGCTTTAAGCTGCAAATCAGGCTGCCGTTAATTCAACCAATCGTCTTTATTTGTAAATATAAATTCTGCAAGAGACCAAACTATAAATCTGCCTTTTTGAGCAAATGCACTCAATGAAGTTGAGTGAAAAATAGTATAAACAAGAAGGATTCAATATTAACTTTACTCCTCCACTGATTGTAATCCCATTTATCCCATCTTTTTGCCACCTTTACTGTATGTAGCAATAATCAGCAACTACTTTGTCTTCCTTGTTTCCTCGCTTCCTTCCATTTCTATCTCATCCAGCTGAATAACAACGGACTGAACCTTTGCATTGCTTTAAGGCTCTTGTTCTTGTATTTTGTTCATCCTTTTTTTAATGTTTTGAAATTGTTTTCCACTATTTATTTTGTCATTATTTATGCATGCAGTGACATTGTTTACATTTCACAGAGAGAGAGAGAGAGAGAGAGAGAGATGCTGAGCTGCTCGCTTTCCAAAGGCTTTTATTGTTTTTTTGATTGAAATCTGACCCAAACTATCAGTAACATCCTGTTAGGTCATAGTTTACTAAATTAATCGACATAGTATTGAGCTGACATGGCTGCCAGTGTAAACTGCACAGCTCAAACCTTGGTTCCCTCCCAGAACTTTTATTTTCACATCACCATTGACCCAAATTTTGTATTTTTATTGGCAATTAACAATCCAAGCTACATCGATTTAAGCACATTTGGATTCCCAGCAGCCTCTCAGATGCTCGTACTGGCAAAAACAGGGACTTTCAGCAACAAGAAGTGAAATAACTCCCACCAGCATTTGGGTTTCTGATGCCAATCATCTGCTTAGTGTATTTATTCAGTATTTACTCTGACTTACTTTGCACTTCCACTTTGAGTAAGGGAAATAAACAGTGCAGGCAGGCGTCAGCATGCTGCAGTCAGAACACTAAAGCACTTGGATTATCACAGAATCAAGTTAAATCCTCTGGTGGTTTGAAATATAAACCTGAAGTGTGATGCAACCTGTCACAACATCTCCATTCATTCAACATCTCCATTCACTCAAGTGTGACTGATGTATGTATGATTAAGGCCAGTGCCTTCTGGATCTGTGAATTTATAGGCTCATTTTTAGGTTCCTTTGTCTCCTTTTTTCACAATAGCATGAATTGAAATAAAACAAAGAAAGCCCAGTTTTTGAGAAAAATCTGTAGAAAAACATTGAGGCCTTGCTGATGTCTGTGACTGTTTTTACGTGGCAGAAGCTAAGCTCTGAAGAATGCAAGAGATTGTTGAGCTTTATCTTTAAAAACTTTTTTCTTTTATACATGCGTTTGATTTTACACGTTTCTACGTTGATTAGGTTCTTTGTACTTTATGATTTTCTTCACTTAGTGGCGTGTTTGTTTTTCCATATTTCGTGTGTAATAGTGCAGGGAGTGTCATGTCAAACCATTCACATTTGTTGTTTTATAAAGGGCCAAAGCCATGTAATGGAGTTATAAAAATGCACTGATATGGTATTGATATTTTTCACTGCATTCAGATGGTTGAAATATGACAGCAATACTCTACCATGTACTGCAAGTATGACATGATAATCTACTGTGTAAGACCCAAGTATTCTTTGTGTTAAATAACGTTTAAAGATGGTAACTGCAAAATAGTTACAATTAGTCAACTGGAATGGAAAGGGAATAGCCGCTAGTCAAGTATAATCGCACATGCAGTGTAAAAGCATATCACTTAAATATCTCAGACTAATGGACAAATGTGTTTCCTGATCAATGTAAAGGGAAAATCTACCTAAAATTGAATCATGTTCTGCTATTTATATTATTTTCACAATGTAAACATGAGTAAAAACAACACAATAATTCAGAGTTTTTTCAAAAAAAATGTTCCCATACATGCACAAAAACAAAGATGAAGCATCCCTCCAGTGTGGAGTTTGGTTTGAAGCAGATATCAGTGAATTTTTGTTGATTTGTGACAGCAGTGCTAGTGCCTTAAGTTGAACTCCTTCCATTTTCACCTAAACAGCAATGGCAACTACAGTAATTTAGCTTGCAGTAGCCAGTTTTTTGCTCAATAACATCATATTTGTTCATCCTATTTATTCCAATTAGATGTTACCTTAATAAATAAAGTAGCAGTGTCACCTCAACTTAAATTCATGCCATCCACTTAAACTGACAATACGTGATTTTTTCACCCAATGTGAAAAATTAAACTAGCAACTTTGAGCATCTAATACGGATTCATGTATGTTGTACAGTTAAATGTAAAACAAAAAAAGCTAATAAAAGATCTAAAATACCACAGAAACAGCTACATTTTGGGGCATTTATTTGCTTTCTATGTCTGTTAGCTTACCTACAAAGCTAGCACCAAACAGCCAGCTAGCCTAACAACAGTCCTAGCATCCCCCTTAAAATGAGAACTTTGCAATGTTTAAACTTTGTGTTACATACAAATGAAACAATAAATAACATGTATTTAGTGAGCTTTGGAGGTGATGATAGGCAGATTATTTTTGAGGACATGCTAGCCGTTTTCCTACCTTCAGTCTTTATGCTAACTGACGCTAACATGCTGGTGACTGTAGCCTCATATTTAGCTTTCAAACACCTAACTTTAGGCAGGAAAGCAAACACATGTACTTCTAAAAATGTTAAAATATGCTTTAATTAGACTGACTGCGTATATAAAAATTCATGGAACAAGAACACATAAAGGATGTTTACAATTAACTGTTCTCATATGCTAAAAGCTATACTAACTTAGCTAAACCTTCATTTTATAGCTTTTTAAAAAACATTGTGGGATTTTTTTTTTACATGCTAGCAGACAAAATGCTCAGCTTCACCTCCGTATAAAACCTGACGGATTAATAACTATAGTTACAGCATGTCAAGTTAATTTTTGTGCTTTTTTTAATCAATACAGAAATGGAGGAATATATTTTTTGTCGTTGAGATTTCATAGACTGTCACAGAGATCAAAAGAAAAGTTTGTTAATTAATAAACAGCACAGGTTATAAGCTATGACCTTATTGAGATACACTGGCATTTGTATTGAATCCTCAAAGGTCGGGATGGTTTTAATGGTATCATTTAACATTTTGTAGCACTCCAGTTTCATTACTGTGATCATTGCTGACAAACTGGCACCAACGTTTTCTTTCACCCCGCATCATCACCTCTTCCAATTTGTGAAAACAACACTGGCAATGTAGAAGACTTGGATCTTTTTGATATTTTTTCATCCAGCTATGCAATCACAATAGCATGATGTTGACATCTTGACCTTTCAGAATTCAAACACAGACCCAACTCTAGTAAAAAAATTATGCTTCCTAATATTGTTATTTTCCTGTCATTGTTGTTTCATTTGTGTACATACATGTAATTTGAGAGTCTGAACAGACATTGTGTATCATCAGAGTCCCATCAGTGCTCTAAAATGTAATGTAATGTGCCCATTTAAAATGCACCCACCAGTTGTCAGGTCATGAGAGATTGTATCACTTCAACCGCAAAGCTGTGAAATCTGGTTTCTGTGTGAAATATAAATTGAACAGGTTCTTGGAAACAAACTCAATGACCTTGTGAGGTTTCTGTTTATGTGATTTAGGGAACAGCTGGGGCTCAGTGCTGTGTTCAAGGACGGGAACCTTTGTCATTTTCTTGGTCTGTTACCCCATCTAAAATTATCTGACTAAATATTTCTAGAAATCTGAAAACAGCAAGTGCTCTGAGATTTCAAATATTTGTATTGACTTCAGCTACTACATGGCCTGCTTCTGTCAAAGGTTGTTCAACTCTCCTCATGGCCTCTAGATGTGTCCAGGTGAATTTGCACAAGATGAATGTGTGTCTTGACATCTCTCTGATGTTTTCTGTTCATGTCTGTTTTTGATAGTAAAACGTTAGAATGCATTGATTTGCAGAAATGCAGTCCGAAGCTACAACTTGTGAATAAACCAAAAGGTTTGAGTTGTTGATCCTGTTTGGGATTGTGGACAATAAATGCAGTGGAACTCTGTATGACGTCTCCTTTGTGTTCTTCAGAGTCGGCTGTGTTTCTTAGAAAGTAGCTGCTCAGATTACTCGTTACGTGACTCAGTTTGTGTTCAATAATTCACCAGATGAGTCACACACTTTATCTCAACTGATTACAAAAACACAACAAGTGATGAGAGAAGCAGTTTTCATTGAGTCTGCATTTTAAATTACATTTAGAAATTCAGGGGTTTTCATACATGTTTCAAAACAACAGCACTTTTTTTCATAACAATTACAACAGGCTTTAGAAAGAGACACAAACACCTTTAAGAAACAGATCAGAATTTTAGGAAATGCACTTATCTGGTTTCTTGATAATTAGGTGAGACGTTTGATACTATTTCATGGACTGGCAGACAGAACTGATTACCTTGCTGTTAGCCTAGTTAATACTGTTACCTAACTGCTCATTAAAAGCTTAGCTTAGAAGCATACAGACTACAGGAAGGAAGTAACCACTGACTGTATAAAGAGATAGACAAGACCCACAGGCTTTATAGACAGCAGTTTTACAGCTCAGTGTGATGGATCTAGTGTTGGTAATCCCTGATTCCTGAAGCTGGTGTTTCACTTTCTGTGTTGGCGAGTACATGAGGCTCCACATAACATAACTTTGTCATTTCCCAAAGTCCACAAGCATTCGCTATGATACAAGGATAATAGTCTGCATGCTCAGCAATTATGAGAAGAATTCATAGATACAACCCTCAACATGAATAAATTAAAGTCCACAATTTGCAGAAGTGAGTTGTATAAAACTGTATTCCCAGTACAACTGCCAGGATTAGGGAAATTTGCTATAGAGACCAATATTTTTTTTTTTTTTACCGGTCAGTAAACATGTTTATTTGTACTGTAAAGTTGGACATTTAAAACTTGGGGTCCATGGGGTTTTACTTCATTTTTCAGGCCCCAAGATTGCTGCTAGCATGCAGACATGATCCCCTTAACTGACTCTGAGCAAGGGAGCAAATAAATATATTTAGGAAAAAAACTCAAGATAGTTACTTTAAAGCTGTGAGAACATATTGACATCTGCAAATTAACAGCTGGTTTTTTACAAAGTTCCAACCAGTACACTGCAGGAATGCAGACTAGCCAGATTGTTTAGGATTTATTCTGTTATACGCTACATTCTAGTTGCTTCGGAGATCCCTTTACTGTTTGCATGGTTTAGTAAGTTGTAGATGTAATAAATGGAAAAAACTGGCATTTCACCATAAATAACCCATAACGATGACCTGGCAGTGGCTCATCACCTGCTAACACCATACATACAGTACCTACGTTACCTACAGTGAAGCATGGCGGTGGCAGCATCATGCTGTGGGGGGCTACTCACCTAAAGAGATGAGATATAAAGAAAACCTGCTCCAGAATCCAGCCATGAATCTGGGGCAATGGTTTCAGCATAACATTGACCTGAAGTATTTAGCCTGAATACTTTCTGAAGCGACTGTACCATAACTTGGCCAGTTATAGTTTAAGATGGGAGTTTCCTTCTATGTACTTCTTTCTATCTGATTAGAACCACTCAGTTCAGTTTCTTTTTAGTTATTTTGCCCTGAAGTAAATTGTAGTTTCAAAAAGTAGAGCAAGAGTTGCATCCAATGTTCTCTCTAATTTTTCATGAGTCTGAGCAAACACACAAACTCCCTGAGCGTTCCTTGGACCACTGTGAGCAACATCAGACGTGTGCACTGTGGTCACACCAGCATCGCATCCATTCAAGTTACATGGTTCATTAAAAGAATCAAATTACAGCATTTACATTTCTGTTAAAACACTTTGTCAACAGGAGCCAGTTGAAGGCTGCAGTGATTTTAGTGACACTACAATGTATAAGAGTGAAGTTATTGAATATTTGTCTCTCTTTACTGTTGCAGCGGTTTTGCAAATTGCAGACGGACCCTGTTCACTCCATAGACACCAATGTTATTCCTGTAGCTTGAAAGACAGCTACTTTTGATAAAACTGGGCTTGTAGCACATTGTCTGCCTTGCAACAATGGGAAAGAGGCATATGTTTTGACAACCTATATCTAATGAGTTATTGATGCTGGAAGTCCCAATCTGTGAATATCTTTCCAACTTTACTGAACTTGGGGCCACTACCACCTAAGGAGTGATATATTTAATTTTGAAAAAAGCATTTAGCCATACTTAAAGCTTTAAGTGCTTTATTAACACAGAACTAAAAATTTTGTATTGTTTTATGATCACAGGTTCTGTCTGAAAAGAGGTGGCATCATTTTAAAGAGTGAAATCAAACTAACAAAATGTAATGACCAACCAGTGAGTAATACTGGATTCTGCAAAAACATAAACAACTTTTTTTTAAAATCTAAATCTTATCTTAACACTGTTAATGTATTAACTTATTTTTGTGTGTATGCATGCATTTATTGATTTATTTAGTACTGTTAACATATCAGAGTTCTGAGTGAATTTTTCTTAAGATAGGCAAAGGCCATTTATTGATTACATATAGGCTGTTAAATGTTTATTAAAAACTAAAAAGCATTTTAAAAAAACAAACAACTTAGGCATTTATTGAGTCACTAAAATACTGTAGAGTACAGACCACATCAGCATGAGTATAAGCATCCTCTGGTAAATTAACAACCAGATACTGATGTCTCTCACTATATGGACTTCAGGAGATGACTGGGGGATGATAAACTGTGACCTACTGGTTGGGTTCTCTGTTCTCATGTTTCTTACATGTTTGTCCCCTGACAGCCGGGTCCTCATATTTTTTGAGCAACACACCATACTATGACGTCTTTACAATGATGGTTCTACTATGGAACCAGTTTGACATGTTCAGGCGTTCTTTGTGTGAAAACTCAGAGATTTCAGGTATCAGAAGGTGGTTTTCAACTTTCTTTGTTAACTTTCTGCTTCAACTTTAAATTAAATTTCCTTCACTAAGCCCACCCTCTGGACTTCCAGGAAGCTGTGTTCCTATTGGCTGTCCAGGTGGCTGCTTGGTGTTATCAGGAACACCTGAGCAGCTCAGTGTCTTCCTGCTTTATTTAGCTGCAGACAAACATTTCCTCTGTTTCTCTTCACCAGTGAACCGGGTTTGGCTCAGTTGCTTTAGTTTGTTCTTTAGGCGTTGGCTTGCAGCTTCCAGCAGTAAAATCGTCTTTAATGTGTTTCTTGGTGTGTTTTAGGGCTTTGTACTGGATTGTTGTCTTGGTAAATGTGGTTCTTTAGCCACAGTTAGCACATGGTGCTAATGTGTGCAGTAATTAGTGGATTTGGTACAGCTGACTTGTGTCTTTATCTTGGCTGCAGTGAGTCTTTAGAGGTTTTTGGTCAGACACATTCTGTATTCTTGTTTGAGAACCAGTGTTGGTTGTCCAGAAGGTAAGAGTTCCTGTCCTGATTCTCTGTTCTCAGAGGTTCTCTGGTAGGCTGCAGGAGACTTTAGCGTTTGGGTTGTGCTAGTTTGGTTTTTGTACAGTTTCATTTGGACGACAATCTTGAGGCCCCTCCATGTGGTTTAGTGAGGTTTTCTGGAACAGTTCTACAAAGCAACCTGCAGCAGAAGGGACTTTGAGAGTTTTTAGGAAGTTCTGGAGACCAGACTTTAGAGCAGCAGAAACATTTGTCAGCAGTTTGAGCAGGAGAAGGTGAGCTTCAGAGTAGAAATGAGACGGAAACCTTCTTGACCCGTGTGGTGAGGTCCTGTACCAAGAGTTTGAGCAGGTTGTGAAGAGTTTGTAGTTCTTTGGTCTGAAAGCACAAGAAGAGTCAACTCATTAAAGGAGAAAACAGGAGATATTGTTGGTTCTTCTGTCGCTCTGCAGTTTCCAGTTTGAGACTGAATATCAAGTTTATATTTTAAATGGTTTAACATGTGAGCCCAAGAAGACTTCAATAAACTCCCTCCATCCCCTGGACACAACATATTTTATTACATTAAATTTTATTTATTTTTTTTTTTTTTGTGTTTTTGAGTTTTAATCATAGTTTTAGCGTAGTTTTTTCTCTTTGCTTGTTTAGTTTTGTCATCTGTGTAAAAGGTGTGAAACAAATAAAGTTGAATTGATAAACTGAATAACTGACTAACTCATGATTGTGACAACAGAAGTATTTTCATTGTGATTTAAAGGTTTATTTCATTTTTAAGGTTGGGGTTAAAATCCTGACAGAAAAAGATTAAAGAAATAAACTACATAACAAAAAGCAATTAAATTAAAGGAAAAAAATTATACAATAGAACTTTTATTAAAGTTTTATTATTAAAAAGATTTAAGAAACTTAAGATGTAATTTTCTAATTAAACATTTAATTTTTTAATTAAATGTTTTGTCTTTTTAAAGGTTTAATAATCTAATTAAATGTTTTGCATTTTTAAAAAAAATGTTTAATATTCTTCTTGTTTAATTGTATTTTTTAAATGTTTAATTGTGGAAAATATTTTACCTGTAATTTTGAATATTTGTATTTTAAAAATTTTGTTTAATTTCATAATGACATATATTGTATCTTGTTGAATTATCTCATTCAATATTTTGTCTGTTTAATAGAGTTAAACATTAAATACAATTAAATTATATATACATATACCACCTTTTAATGTTTAGTTTTCTTTTTAAATGCTTCATTGTATTTTCTGTTTAATTCCTATTTGAAGTTTTATTGTCTTTAAGATACAATTTTCTAATTAAACATTTAATTATTTAATTAAATGTTTTGTCTTTTTAAAGGTTTAATGATCTAGTTAAATGTTTTGCATTTTTTCAAATGTTTGATGTTCTTCTTGTTTAATTGTATGTTTTAAATGTGTAGTTGTGGAAAATATTTTACCTGTAGTTTTGAATATTTGTATGTTAAAAATTTTGTTTAATTTCATAATGACATGTATTGTATCTTGTTGAATTATCTCATTCAATATTTTGTCTGTTTAATAGAGTTAAACATTAAATACAATTAAATTATATATACATATACCACCTTTTAATGTTTAGTTTTCTTTTTAAATGCTTCATTGTATTTTCTGTTTAATTCCTATTTGAAGTTTTATTGTCTTTAAGATGCAATTTTCTAATTAAACATTTAATTATTTAATTAAATGTTTTGTCTTTTTAAAGGTTTAATGATCTAATTAAATGTTTTGCATTTTTTCAAATGTTTGATGTTCTTCTTGTTTAATTGTATGTTTTAAATGTGTAGTTGTGGAAAATATTTTACCTGTAGTTTTGAATATTTGTATGTTAAAAATTTTGTATAATTTCATAATGACATGTATTGTATCGTGTTGAATTATCTCATTCAATATTTTTGTCTGTTTAATAGAGTTAAACATTAAATTACATTAAATTATATTGGGGCGTGTCCTATCTACTCATTCATGTCTATGACAACAGGTGGCTGCACATAAGGACGCCTGACGTTGATTAGCTGCGTAAATACCATTATATACAGTCTATGGTAAATACATATGTGAATCGCATTGGCTGCAGCAGCCGGTCACTCACTGACTCACACTGAAAAATAGCACAGAATAAATTGCTACGTGTTTATTTTATTTACAATTTAGGTTGGATTTTTTTTTACGCCAATTCACAAAATAAGTCATGTCAGGTCACCTCACACAGTGATTTAAAGTATTATAAAGGAAAAAAAAATTAACAAATCCCTTTGATCAGCACTGGCGTGAATGTTGGCTCCTGTTTATATAGCAGTTTGCTCACAACAACAAAGCAGAATGACTGTTTATTGCCTTTTTAGATAATCAGATTTAGCTGTAAGTGGAGGATAAACTGACTCAAATCTGAACAGTTGATACAGTAACACACCCATAATGTTACTTTAGGTCAGAAAAGAGTTTCTCTGAGGCCGAAGGTCTCCGGAGAAACATCAGCAAGCCAGTGAAGGACACATATTTAAGTAGTTTGCCAAAGAAGAAGTGGTTTGTGTGTGTTTGTTGCGATAAACAAGACAGAATAAACAAGTGCAAGAAGCCAAGTAAAGACTGTTGAAGAGAACAAAACTGACACGGAAAGAAAACAAGGTCATGATACTGATAGAGAGAATGTGTGAAAGGCTACATGTGGATGTAAGCCACTGAAAGACATTACACAATTATAGAGGCAGAGGGTTGGGCAGACTGTTAATGTTCAGCTGGAGGACAGAGAGAGAGGCGGGAAGCTCGACAGACAGGAAGTCAGATAGTTTATGCAAGCAATGCAAATGTAGGTCAGTCAGTCAGAGTCAGAAAGTTAGAGAGACAGAAAACAAGAACTAAAACAGAAACAGAAATGGAGGAGAAAATTAACAAAAATCAGTCCCATTCATTCCCAGCTCGCTCTTTATTCTGCTCTTCAGTATAATTACACTGCAGATTAGCAAATTTAGCTCACTGCAATCACATAAGAACTCTTAAAGGTTTAAGGACCTACTTATACCAGTCCAGTGCCTCTAAATATAGAGGCTTTAATGAGACCACCATACTGCACAGTGAATATTTCCAGCATCATATCTCCATTCAGGGGGTCAAATCTGTTCTGAGAAACAAAACTGAGACAATTTGCTGAAAATAAATGTTTATTATGAATCAGTATCATTTTGAAGAATAAGAAGTCCTTCCTCTACAATCTGACCAGTACATGACATTCTACCACTGTGACCTTGTATCAACAGTCATTTAAACACTGGTGTTATGGCTTCATGAAAACAATAATAATAATGACAATAACTTTATTTATATAGCACTTTCAAGTGAAACTGCTTTACAGGACAAGCAGCAGATACATTATAATAAAATAACTGATAAAAACAGTGGCTGAGAAGACATAATAACAATGATAAAACTGATAAAAACAATATCTAAGAAGACACAGTACCTCACAAGTTATGATTCATATGCAGCAGAAAACAAACACCTCTACTGATCAAGCTTGTCTAATTTCAGACGGAAGAGCGTTCCATAAAGACGGTGCATGGAAATAAAAAGCCTGTGCACCGACTGTCCACTTCAGCATCAAGACTGTTGGAGGAATTTATCATGTAATGATTGTGCCTCAAAGGATGAATCCCGCTTGTAATTTCATCATCTGGTTAAACCATGCATGCTGGTGCATCTGAGTCCCTCCCTTTGAAACTGTTGACCCTCCCCACATGGTGTTAAGCATTTAACTGATCTATTACAAAAAAGAACCTGACAAAAATGAAGCAAAGAGAAAGCATAGGCAAAGATTTCAGTCATGTCTGAACAAGTATCTTACTGTAAATATCTACAATACTACATCTACAATAGTATCTTATTGTAGATATTCCAAAGCACTATCTTATTTTATTTATCTATTTTAATTAATGAATGTGTGATTTGGTTTTCATTTGTGTCTGTTTTATAATTGAGAAATGAAAGTGAAACTAAACTCTTGAATGGTCGCAATGAGTGATTAGTCTTACTTCAATTTAAGTGTCAACACTAACTTTCACACTCCAGTGTTCAGTTTCTAAAAAAACATACAAAGCAAATGTCTGTACATAAAGACACACCATGATCTCATAAATTCTGTCACTGTGACTAACATGTCAACAACCTTGTCAATTCTATATATACACTGCCCGGCCAAAAAGAAGTTCCACACTCTAATATTGTGTTGGACCGCCTTTAGCTTTGAGTGTTGCTCTCGTTTGCTGTGTCAGTGTTTCGATAAGCTTCTGCAATGACATAGGATTTATTTCTGTCCAAAGATGCATTCATTTTTCACCAAGATCTTATATTGATGATGGGAGAGTCGGACCGCTGTGCCAAGTCTTCTCCAGAACATCTCAAAGATTCTCAGTGGGGCTGAAGTCTGGACTCTTTAATCCATCTCATGCTCCCTGAACTATTCATTCTCAGTGTTAGCCCCATGAATTATGGTATCATCATCTTGGAACATGTCCATCCATCAGGGAAGAAAAAGTCCACTGATGGAAAGACCTGGTCATTCAGTACATTCAGGTAGTCAGCTGACCTCATTCTTTGGGAACATAATGTTGCTGAATCTGACCAACCCCAGATCATAGCTCTAACTCCCACAGGATGGTAGCCACTAGCCATGATGAGGGCATCACTTTATCTGCCTCTCTTCTTACCCTGATGCCCCCACCACTTTGGAACGGGGTAAATCTGGACTCATCAGACCACTTTTGTTCCTCGAAGATGATGGTTCTCCACTATCCTTAAGGTTTTAATAATACATTGGATGGTTCTTAACCTGATCTTAGTAGTTTCAGAAATCTCCTTACTTGTTTTCTTTGATTGGTGCAGGCCAATAATTTGACCCTTCTGAGACAGATTAATATCTTTTCCATGATCACAGGCTATGTCTTCCAAATCAAATCAAATCAAATCAAATCAAATGAAATCAAATGCCTTTATTGTCATTGGACAAATGTACAATGAAATTATGAATGCCTCTCCTTCGTGGGATAAAACGATAACAACAGGTAAGATAAAATATATATAAAATAGACTATGCAAAACATATATATATATATATATATATATATGTAAGAAAATAATTAGATAAAATAACATATAAATAAATAAATGTTGCACAAACCCACCCAAAACTGCCCTGCCCATGCTAAAGACATGGCTGTCCAACATGGTTGTTTAAGAAAGGAGAAGCTCCTCAGTGCATCAGCTGGGGTTAAATAAGTTGTTGAAACATATTCATCACTGCAGTAATTATCCAATGGAAGGCTCTTACCTATTTGCTTAGTTAAATCCAGAGGGTGACTTTTTTTTATTTTTTTTGGCTGGGCAGTGAATATAAAGCTGTTTGAACAAAAAGCAGCCACAAGTGACTGGGAAGCTGTTGCAGTTCAGTCTGTCATAGAATGAGATGGAAAAACAACAAGAAAGAGTGAGTATTGAATCTGGTATCTGCAATCTCTCTAGTCTTTGTTGTAAACATGATGACGTCATCATCGATTGCAGAGTCCATAAATATCTCACAGGAAACAGAGAGTTCACTGACGGAGGACAGGTCAGTTTTCCCTGCCAGTGTAAACCAGCCAGGGTTGTCATTGTTGTGTTAATTGAAATGCCTTGTCACAGTGGCGATCAGATGGTCAGCTATAATGTCACTGGAAACAATGACCGATGGAGAACCTCAGCCAGTCCAGGCTCACTGCAGCTTGTTTAAAAAGTCAGAGAGATTAGATGTGTCTGACCGAACCGTTGGGCCTTTATATAACTAACTGACTTTCAACGATCACTATTTGTGTCTTTTAACTCCTCTGCAGATCATTAAAGCTGCACAAATCAGTATTTTTAGGTGAACAACTAGTCATGATTACATGTAAGTGCTTGTTGTGATAAAACTGCAGATAATTATCATCTCATTCTGCAGTAGAGAAAGCCAGAGAGTGTTTTAGTGTCCTTTCACACCCTTTTGATTTTTGTCAACTCTCATCACTCTCTCTAATGTTAGTACCATCATTTCTGTCAAGGACTAACAGAAAGGGACACACAAAAAGCCAATAGACAAAACTTTAATCAAGAAAACTTGTGGAAAAAATTTACAGCTGTGAACTGACAAAGAGCAGCTGATGATCCAGGGCAAAACAACAACATTTCAGAAAAAAACACTGATCCAAAAAACATGACCACTGTGGCTGGCAGGTGGAAAACAGGATTAAAAGAAAAAAAAAAAGATTCACAAACCAGAATTTGATGAGGAACATGAGAACCAGGCAGGTAACAGGGAGGTGGAAATGTGGAAAGCAAACTGGGTACAATAAACAAAATGAACAAACCAGATGGAGACAGGGAACACAAGGAGAACCAAACATTTGAACATGAGGTTGACAAACAAGAAATGGAAAAGGAGACGAAACAGGACATAAGAGCGGCAGCACAGGGAAGTAATGAGGAGAAAAGACACAGGTGAGACTAATTATCTCATGATCAAAAAGGGAGGGAAACACAGACAAAGGGAGGAAGTAAAACAACGAGGCACACAAGGACACAAGGACAGGACGCAACTCAAGACCATAGCAGCTTCCTTAAAACAGGCAGCTGTTTTCAGTAATAAAGCTCTGATAAAGCCGCTGCATCACTCCAGCTGGTGAATAAAGAGATATGTTCGGTTGCTACAGAGGTGGATATTTTCCTCAGGAGTTGGTGGAGACCAAAGCAGACGATGTTGTCTTCATCAGGTGAATACAAATGCAGCTCTAAATGAATGTAAATGTTTTTTAACAGGTTGGCCATCATGATAATGTGATTACATCATTATTATAATATTTAGGGTCAGACCCTACAGTATTGAGATTAAGAAATCAAATATTCTATAAAATGTAAATATACTGAACTCATTTGGATATATTTAAGTGAGACTCTACAATATTATTTGACACAAATCTATCTAAATCAAAACTTTAATCATTTTTACTCCAAACTGGACTGGACTGATTTAAACATTAAAATCACTCCTTTTAATCCTCTGCTGTACATTCAAACCTGAGGCCTTAAATAGAAACACACAAGTATCTGATTGAAGGAACTTCTGCAGAGTCCTGGTTCCAGAACATAATAGAATTATAGACAAACTTTAACAAAAGCTGCCTGAGAGTTTACAGGTTTTTATGTTAGATTTTTTCAGTAATTTAATGAGAGTTATCAGCAAAAATCAAGTGTTCATTTGATGAACTTCATTTCCTAAAACATCCAGAATTAGAGCTCATATCTTTGGCAGCTGTAAAGTTTCTGCTCCTTCAAAGTTCACAACACAATGAATGAATTCCTAAAACACTCTCAATGCTGGAGAGCATTTGTGATGCTGAAGCAGTGAGCAGTTTTTCTGTTTCTTCTCTGGAGATGCACAATGAGGGACGTCTGCAGAGACTGAGAAAGAGTCTCACCACATCCTGATATGAGGAAAAAGACTTCATTGAAGACCACAATGAGAAAAACTATCAGACAGCAGACGGCTGCATTCAAGGTGAGCTCTGAACATTTGATCTGGAACAGGAATTCAATAACGGCAGCATGAGCTTCATTTCAGTCTGTAGCTGCTGAATTCATGCATGAATCATCTGGCACTAGAGAGGAAGACCATCAAACATCCACGTCAGCTGATGGAGGTCCAAGAGTCTCACCGAACAAACAACCTACAGAGTGAAGACCTCCAATCTGATTGGACGGCCTCCTATTCAGCCACATGTGTGAACAAATGCCTCTAAGCTGATTTGTTTTCTAAAATAAATCTAGTTTGAGTCCTAATCTATGCCTGTGTGTTTGCTTCTTTACACCGCTGTTAACAGTTTAGGCTGTTAGATTGTTCCAGATCAGACAAGTACAAGATTCTTCAGAGCCGTTCTACCACGAGCCTGACAGGAAGAGCTCCAACAGCTACTGAATGTTCCTGTGGTCCCCTCAAGGCTACAGGAGGAGCCCTACGAGGACGAGCCGGTCCACCTGATGGCGGCCAGTCACTGCGGTTCAAAGCCAACACCGACTACGTGGACTTCTACTGGACCACACGGAGGCCTTCAAACCGGACCAACAAGTTCAGCGACTCCCCGACTCGTGGGTCTGAGGACGCCGCCGAGCCTTGGCCCAGCCGGCCGCCTGTCTATGGGTGTTTGAGTGCTGAGAGGTTTGTGGATGCATGTGAACGTGTCTGTGTTGAAACAGCAGGTTTTGACTCAGTGACGCCGAGAAAAACCAAGAGCTCCTTTATTTGTGACTTTCCACTAAAAAACTGATGAAAATAAGTTTGCCGGGGTTCTGACCGATAACAGATTATTAAATAATGAAAATAATCATTTAAATGTTCCTTTAAACAATCCTTTTAGGTCTACATTTCCTTTACACTGACTTCTTGGTATATATACAAGTATTTTGGGTGGAATATACCATTAAGCCCAATGTTCAAGGGTTCTTCTGGGAATATACCATTCAACCAACCTTTTAGATAAATGTTCCAAGATGTTGAGTAGAATATACCATCAGATCAACCTTTCAGGTCTGCATTGGAATATTTTAGAGTAGAATATGGCTCCAAACCATCCTTTAGCTCTACATTTAAGGTGGAATACTCCTTTACACCAAGATTTTTTGGTCTACATTGAAGGATTTTGGGTGGAATATTCCTTTGAACGAACTTTTTAAGTTTATGTTAAAGGATGTTGGGTGGAATATACCATCAGAACAACCTCCAAGGTCTACAGTAGTGAATTTTAGGTGGAATATACCATTAAACTCAACATTTAGGTCTACATTGGAGGATTTTAGGTGGAATTTTCTTCCAAACCGTCTTTTAGTCTACATGTAAGGATGTTTAGGATGGTATATTCTTCCAAACCAACTTCTTAGGTCTACATTTCAGGTGGAATATTCCTCCATACTAACTTTTTCACAACACATATTAATAATACTATGGCATTTTTTTTGGCGCCAAAATTCATGATTTTTTTTTTTCAAAGAAAACCTTACCATAGTGTTTTTCACGGCCTCCTTTACATTATTTCACCATATGACACGTTTTACAACATGTTGAAAAATCGCATTTTTTTTTCGACATAGTATCCATCCATCCATTATCTATACACCGCGTAATCCTCACTAGGGTCACGGGGGGGGGCTGGAGCCTATCCCAGCTGACTCGGGCGAAGGCAGGGGACACCCTAGACAGGTCGCCAGTCTGTCGCAGGGCTACATATATAGACAAACAAGCACTCACACATTCACACCTACGGGCAATTTAGAATGACCAATAAACCTCAGCATATTTTTGGACTGTGGGAGGAAGCCGGAGTACCCGGAGAAAACCCACGCATGCACAGGGAGAACATGCAAACTCCATGCAGAAAGATCCTGGGAAAGCCGGGACGCGAACCAGGGATCTTCTCGCTGCAAGGCGAAAGTGCTAACCACTACGCCAATGTGCAGCCCTCGACATAGTATACCATGGCATTTTTTTTGCGCCAAAATTCATGTTTTTTTCAAAGAAAACCTTTCTGGAGTGTTTTTCACAGCCTCCTTTACATTATTTCATCATATGGCACGTTTTTACATGTTGAAAAATCGAATTTTTTTTCAACATAGTATACTATGGCGTTTTTTTTGGCGCCAAAATTCATGATGACTTTTTCTTCACAGAAAAACTTTCTGGAGTGTTTTTCACACCGTCCTTTACATTATTTCATCAAATGGCACGTTTTTACAACATGTTTGAAAAATAGCTTTTTTTTTTCGACATAGAATAGTAAGGCGTTTTTTTGGCGCCAAAATTCATGATGATTTTTTTTTGAAAGAAAACCTTTCTGGAGTGTTTTTTACGCCCTCCTTTACATTATTTCATCATATGGCCGTTTTTACAGCATGTTTGAAAAATGGCATTTTTTTTCGACATAGTATAGTAAGACGTTTTTTTGGCGCCAAAATTCATGATGATGTTTTTTTCACAGAAAACCTTTCTGGAGTGTTTTTCACAGCCTGCTTTACATTACTTCATCATATGGCATGTTTGCACAACATGTTGAAAAATGACATTTGTCGACATAGTATACTATGGCGTTTTTTTGCGCCAAAATTCATGATGATTTTTTTTGAAAGAAAACCTTTCTGGAGTGTTTTTCACGCCCTCCTTTACATTATTTCATCATATGGCACGTTTTTACAACATGTTTGAAAAATGGCATTTTTTTTTCGACATAGTATAGTAAGGCGTTTTTTTTGGCGCCAAAATTCATGATGATTTTTTCTTCACAGAAAACCTTTCTGGAGTGTTTTTCACACCGTCCTTTACATTATTTCATCAAATGGCACGTTTTTACAACATGTTTGAAAAATGGCATTTTTTTTCGACATAGTATAGTAAGGCGTTTTTCTGACGCCAAAATTCATGATGATTCTTTTTTTCAAATAAAACCTTTCTGGAGTGTTTTTCACGGCCTCCTTTACATTATTTCATCATATGGCACGTTTTTACAACATGTTTGAAAAATGGCATTTTTTTTCGACATAGTATAGTAAGGCGTTTTTTTGGCGCCAAAATTCATGATGATTTTTTTTTCAAAGAAAACCTTTCTGGAGTGTTTTTCACGGCCTCCTTTACATTATTTCATCATATGGCACGTTTTTACAACATGTTTGAAAAATGGCATTTTTTTTCGACATAGTATAGTAAGGCGTTTTTTTTGGCGCCAAAATTCATGATGATTTTTTTTTCAAAGAAAACCTTTCTGGAGTGTTTTTCACGCCCTCCTTGACATTATTTCATCATATGGCACGTTTTTACAACATGTTTGAAAAATGGCATTTTTTTTCGACATAGTATAGTAAGGCGTTTTCTTTGGCGCCAAAATTCATGATGATTTTTTTTTGAAAGAAAACCTTTCTGGAGTGTTTTTCATGCCCTCCTTTACATTATTTCTTCATATGGCCGTTTTTACAGCATGTTTGAAAAATGGCATTTTTTTTCGACATAGTATAGTAAGACGTTTTTTTGGCGCCAAAATTCATGATGATGTTTTTTTCACAGAAAACCTTTCTGGAGTGTTTTTCACAGCCTGCTTTACATTATTTCATCATATGGCATGTTTGCACAACATGTTGAAAAATGACATTTGTCGACATAGTATACTATGGCGTTTTTTGCGCCAAAATTCATGATGATTTTTTTTGAAAGGAAACCTTTCTGGAGTGTTTTTCACGCCCTCCTTTACATTATTTCATCATATGGCACGTTTTTACAACATGTTTGAAAAATGGCATTTTTTTTTCGACAGTATAGTAAGGCGTTTTTTTTGGCGCCAAAATTCATGATGATTTTTTCTTCACAGAAAACCTTTCTGGAGTGTTTTTCACACCGTCCTTTACATTATTTCATCAAATGGCACGTTTTTACAACATGTTTGAAAAATGGCATTTTTTTTCGACATAGTATAGTAAGGCGTTTTTCTGACGCCAAAATTCATGATGATTCTTTTTTTCAAATAAAACCTTTCTGGAGTGTTTTTCACGGCCTCCTTTACATTATTTCATCATATGGCACGTTTTTACAACATGTTTGAAAAATGGCATTTTTTTTCGACATAGTATAGTAAGGCGTTTTTTTTGGCGCCAAAATTCATGATGATTTTTTTTTCAAAGAAAACCTTTCTGGAGTGTTTTTCACTCCCTCCTTTACATTATTTCATCATATGGCACGTTTTTACAACATGTTTGAAAAATGGCATTTTTTTTCGACATAGTATAGTAAGGCGTTTTTTTTGGCGCCAAAATTCATGATGATTTTTTTTTCAAAGAAAACCTTTCTGGAGTGTTTTTCACACCATCCTTTACATTATTTCATCAAATGGCACGTTTTTACAACATGTTTGAAAAATGGCATTTTTTTTCGACATAGTATAGTAAGGCGTTTCTTTGGCGCCAAAATTCATGATGATTTTTTTTTGAAAGAAAACCTTTCTGGAGTGTTTTTCATGCCCTCCTTTACATTATTTCTTCATATGGCACGTTTTTACAGCATGTTTGAAAAATGGCATTTTTTTTCGACATAGTATAGTAAGACGTTTTTTTGGCGCCAAAATTCATGATGATGTTTTTTTCACAGAAAACCTTTCTGGAGTGTTTTTCACAGCCTGCTTTACATTATTTCATCATATGGCACGTTTTTACAACATGTTTGAAAAATGGCATTTTTTTTCGACATAGTATAGTAAGGCGTTTTTTTGGCGCCAAAATTCATGATGATTTTTTTTGAAAGGAAACCTTTCTGGAGTGTTTTTCACGCCCTCCTTTACATTATTTCATCATATGGCACGTTTTTACAACATGTTTGAAAAATGGCATTTTTTTTTCGACAGTATAGTAAGGCGTTTTTTTTGGCGCCAAAATTCATGATGATTTTTTCTTCACAGAAAACCTTTCTGGAGTGTTTTTCACACCGTCCTTTACATTATTTCATCAAATGGCACGTTTTTACAACATGTTTGAAAAATGGCATTTTTTTTCGACATAGTATAGTAAGGCGGTTTTTTTGGCGCCAAAATTCATGATGATTTTTTTTTCAAAGAAAACCTTTCTGGAGTGTTTTTCACGGCCTCCTTTACATTATTTCATCATATGGCACGTTTTTACAACATGTTTGAAAAATGGCATTTTTTTTCGACATAGTATAGTAAGGCGTTTTTTTTGGCGCCAAAATTCATGATGATTTTTTTTTCAAAGAAAACCTTTCTGGAGTGTTTTTCACTCCCTCCTTTACATTATTTCATCATATGGCACGTTTTTACAACATGTTTGAAAAATGGCATTTTTTTTCGACATAGTATAGTAAGGCGTTTTTTTTGGCGCCAAAATTCATGATGATTTTTTTTTCAAAGAAAACCTTTCTGGAGTGTTTTTCACAGCCTCCTTTACATTATTTCATCATATGGCACGTATTTACAACATGTTTGAAAAATGGCATTTTTTTTCGACATAGTATAGTAAGGCGTTTTTTTTGGCGCCAAAATTCATGATGATTTTTTTTTCAAAGAAAACCTTTCTGGAGTGTTTTTCACGGCCTCCTTTACATTATTTCATCATATGGCACGTTTTTACAACATGTTTGAAAAATGGCATTTTTTTTCGACATAGTATAGTAAGGCGTTTTTTTTGGCGCCAAAATTCATGATGATTTTTTTTTTCAAAGAAAACCTTTCTGGAGTGTTTTTCACGCCCTCCTTTACATTATTTCATCATATGGCACGTTTTTACAACATGTTTGAAAAATGGCATTTTTTTTCGACATAGTATAGTAAGGCATTTTTTTTGGCGCCAAAATTCATGATGATTTTTTTTTCAAAGAAAACCTTTCTGGAGTGTTTTTCACGGCCTCCTTTACATTATTTCATCATATGGCACGTTTTTACAACATGTTTGAAAAATGGCATTTTTTTTCGACATAGTATAGTAAGGCGTTTTTTTGGCGCCAAAATTCATGATGATTTTTTTTTCAAAGAAAACCTTTCTGGAGTGTTTTTCACGGCCTCCTTTACATTATTTCATCATATGGCACGTTTTTACAACATGTTTGAAAAATGGCATTTTTTTTTCGACATAGTATAGTAAGGCGTTTTTTTTGGCGCCAAAATTCATGATGATTTTTTTTTTAAAGAAAACCTTTCTGGAGTGTTTTTCACGCCCTCCTTTACATTATTTCATCATATGGCACGTTTTTACAACATGTTTGAAAAATGGCATTTTTTTTCGACATAGTATAGTAAGGCGTTTTTTTTGGCGCCAAAATTCATGATGATTTTTTTTTCAAAGAAAACCTTTCTGGAGTGTTTTTCACGGCCTCCTTTACATTATTTCATCATATGGCACGTTTTTACAACATGTTTGAAAAATGGCATTTTTTTTCGACATAGTATAGTAAGGCGTTTTTTTGGCGCCAAAATTCATGATGATTTTTTTTTCAAAGAAAACCTTTCTGGAGTGTTTTTCACGCCCTCCTTTACATTATTTCATCATATGGCACGTTTTTACAACATGTTTGAAAAATGGCATTTTTTTTCGACATAGTATAGTAAGGCGTTTTTTTTGGCGCCAAAATTCATGATGATTTTTTTTCAAAGAAAACCTTTCTGGAGTGTTTTTCACGCCGTCCTTTACATTATTTCATCATATGGCACGTTTTTACAACATGTTTGAAAAATGGCATTTTTTTTCGACATAGTATAGTAAGGCGTTTTTTTTGGCGCCAAAATTCATGATGATTTTTTTTTCAAAGAAAACCTTTCTGGAGTGTTTTTCACGGCCTCCTTTACATTATTTCATCATATGGCACGTTTTTACAACATGTTTGAAAAATGGCATTTTTTTTCGACATAGTATAGTAAGGCGTTTTTTTTGGCGCCAAAATTCATGATGATTTTTTTTTCAAAGAAAACCTTTCTGGAGTGTTTTTCACGCCCTCCTTTACATTATTTCATCATATGGCACGTTTTTACAACATGTTTGAAAAATGGCATTTTTTTTCGACATAGTATAGTAAGGCGTTTTTTTGGCGCCAAAATTCATGATGATTTTTTTTTCAAAGAAAACCTTTCTGGAGTGTTTTTCACGCCCTCCTTTACATTATTTCATCATATGGCACGTTTTTACAACATGTTTGAAAAATGGCATTTTTTTTTCGACATAGTATAGTAAGGCGTTTTTTTTGGCGCCAAAATTCATGATGATTTTTTTTTCAAAGAAAACCTTTCTGGAGTGTTTTTCACGCCCTCCTTTACATTATTTCATCATATGGCACGTTTTTACAACATGTTTGAAAAATGGCATTTTTTTTCGACATAGTATAGTAAGGCGTTTTTTTGGCGCCAAAATTCATGATGATTTTTTTTTCAAAGAAAACCTTTCTGGAGTGTTTTTCACAGCCTCCTTTACATTATTTCATCATATGGCACGTTTTTACAACATGTTTGAAAAATGGCATTTTTTTCGACATAGTATAGTAAGGCGTTTTTTTGGCGCCAAAATTCATGATGATTTTTTTTTCAAAGAAAACCTTTCTGGAGTGTTTTTCACGCCCTCCTTTACATTATTTCATCATATGGCACGTTTTTACAACATGTTTGAAAAATGGCATTTTTTTTCGACATAGTATAGTAAGGCGTTTTTTTTGGCGCCAAAATTCATGATGATTTTTTTTTCAAAGAAAACCTTTCTGGAGTGTTTTTCACGCCCTCCTTTACATTATTTCATCATATGGCACGTTTTTACAACATGTTTGAAAAATGGCATTTTTTTTCGACATAGTATAGTAAGGCGTTTTTTTTGGCGCCAAAATTCATGATGATTTTTTTTTCAAAGAAAACCTTTCTGGAGTGTTTTTCACGCCTCCTTTACATTATTTCATCATATGGCACGTTTTTACAACATGTTTGAAAAATGGCATTTTTTTTCGACATAGTATAGTAAGGCGTTTTTTTTGGCGCCAAAATTCATGATGATTTTTTTTTCAAAGAAAACCTTTCTGGAGTGTTTTTCACGCCCTCCTTTACATTATTTCATCATATGGCACGTTTTTACAACATGTTTGAAAAATGGCATTTTTTTTCGACATAGTATAGTAAGGCGTTTTTTTGGCGCCAAAATTCATGATGATTTTTTTTTCAAAGAAAACCTTTCTGGAGTGTTTTTCACGCCCTCCTTTACATTATTTCATCATATGGCACGTTTTTACAACATGTTTGAAAAATGGCATTTTTTTTCGACATAGTATAGTAAGGCGTTTTTTTTGGCGCCAAAATTCATGATGATTTTTTTTTCAAAGAAAACCTTTCTGGAGTGTTTTTCACGCCCTCCTTTACATTATTTCATCATATGGCACGTTTTTACAACATGTTTGAAAAATGGCATTTTTTTTCGACATAGTATAGTAAGGCGTTTTTTTTGGCGCCAAAATTCATGATGATTTTTTTTTCAAAGAAAACCTTTCTGGAGTGTTTTTCACGGCCTCCTTTACATTATTTCATCATATGGCACGTTTTTACAACATGTTTGAAAAATGGCATTTTTTTTCGACATAGTATAGTAAGGCGTTTTTTTTGGCGCCAAAATTCATGATGATTTTTTTTTCAAAGAAAACCTTTCTGGAGTGTTTTTCACGCCCTCCTTTACATTATTTCATCATATGGCACGTTTTTACAACATGTTTGAAAAATGGCATTTTTTTTCGACATAGTATAGTAAGGCGTTTTTTTTGGCGCCAAAATTCATGATGATTTTTTTTTCAAAGAAAACCTTTCTGGAGTGTTTTTCACGCCTCCTTTACATTATTTCATCATATGGCACGTTTTTACAACATGTTTGAAAAATGGCATTTTTTTTCGACATAGTATAGTAAGGCGTTTTTTTTGGCGCCAAAATTCATGATGATTTTTTTTTCAAAGAAAACCTTTCTGGAGTGTTTTTCACGCCGTCCTTTACATTATTTCATCATATGGCACGTTTTTACAACATGTTTGAAAAATGGCATTTTTTTTCGACATAGTATAGTAAGGCGTTTTTTTTGGCGCCAAAATTCATGATGATTTTTTTTTCAAAGAAAACCTTTCTGGAGTGTTTTTCACGGCCCTCCTTTACATTATTTCATCATATGGCACGTTTTTACAACATGTTTGAAAAATGGCATTTTTTTTCGACATAGTATAGTAAGGCGTTTTTTTTGGCGCCAAAATTCATGATGATTTTTTTTTCAAAGAAAACCTTTCTGGAGTGTTTTTCACGCCTCCTTTACATTATTTCATCATATGGCACGTTTTTACAACATGTTTGAAAAATGGCATTTTTTTTCGACATAGTATAGTAAGGCGTTTTTTTTGGCGCCAAAATTCATGATGATTTTTTTTCAAAGAAAACCTTTCTGGAGTGTTTTTCACAGCCGTCCTTTACATTATTTCATCATATGGCACGTTTTTACAACATGTTTGAAAAATGGCATTTTTTTTCGACATAGTATAGTAAGGCGTTTTTTTGGCGCCAAAATTCATGATGATTTTTTTTTCAAAGAAAACCTTTCTGGAGTGTTTTTCACGCCCTCCTTTACATTATTTCATCATATGGCACGTTTTTACAACATGTTTGAAAAATGGCATTTTTTTTCGACATAGTATAGTAAGGCGTTTTTTTTGGCGCCAAAATTCATGATGATTTTTTTTTCAAAGAAAACCTTTCTGGAGTGTTTTTCACGCCCTCCTTTACATTATTTCATCATATGGCACGTTTTTACAACATGTTTGAAAAATGGCATTTTTTTTCGACATAGTATAGTAAGGCGTTTTTTTTGGCGCCAAAATTCATGATGATTTTTTTTTCAAAGAAAACCTTTCTGGAGTGTTTTTCACGCCCTCCTTTACATTATTTCATCATATGGCACGTTTTTACAACATGTTTGAAAAATGGCATTTTTTTTCGACATAGTATAGTAAGGCGTTTTTTTTGGCGCCAAAATTCATGATGATTTTTTTTTCAAAGAAAACCTTTCTGGAGTGTTTTTCACGGCCTCCTTTACATTATTTCATCATATGGCACGTTTTTACAACATGTTTGAAAAATGGCATTTTTTTTCGACATAGTATAGTAAGGCGTTTTTTTTGCGCCAAAATTCATGATGATTTTTTTTTCAAAGAAAACCTTTCTGGAGTGTTTTTCACGCCCTCCTTTACATTATTTCATCATATGGCACGTTTTTACAACATGTTTGAAAAATGGCATTTTTTTTCGACATAGTATAGTAAGGCGTTTTTTTTGGCGCCAAAATTCATGATGATTTTTTTTTCAAAGAAAACCTTTCTGGAGTGTTTTTCACGCCGTCCTTTACATTATTTCATCATATGGCACGTTTTTACAACATGTTTGAAAAATGGCATTTTTTTTCGACATAGTATAGTAAGGCGTTTTTTTGCGCCAAAATTCATGATGATTTTTTTTTCAAATAAAACCTTTCTGGAGTGTTTTTCACGCCCTCCTTTACATTATTTCATCATATGGCACGTTTTTACAACATGTTTGAAAAATGGCATTTTTTTTCGACATAGTATAGTAAGGCGTTTTTTTTGCGCCAAAATTCATGATGATTTTTTTTTCAAAGAAAACCTTTCTGGAGTGTTTTTCACGCCTCCTTTACATTATTTCATCATATGGCACGTTTTTACAACATGTTTGAAAAATGGCATTTTTTTTCGACATAGTATAGTAAGGCGTTTTTTTTGCGCCAAAATTCATGATGATTTTTTTTTCAAAGAAAACCTTTCTGGAGTGTTTTTCATGCCCTCCTTTACATTATTTCATCATATGGCACGTTTTTACAACATGTTTGAAAAATGGCATTTTTTTTCGACATAGTATAGTAAGGCGTTTTTTTTGGCGCCAAAATTCATGATGATTTTTTCTTCACAGAAAACCTTTCTGGAGTGTTTTTCACACCGTCCTTTACATTATTTCATCAAATGGCACGTTTTTACAACATGTTTGAAAAATGGCATTTTTTTTCGACATAGTATAGTAAGGCGTTTTTTTTGCGCCAAAATTCATGATGATTTTTTTTTCAAAGAAAACCTTTCTGGAGTGTTTTTCACGCCCTCCTTTACATTATTTCATCATATGGCACGTTTTTACAACATGTTTGAAAAATGGCATTTTTTTTCGACATAGTATAGTAAGGCGTTTTTTTTGGCGCCAAAATTCATGATGATTTTTTTTTCAAAGAAAACCTTTCTGGAGTGTTTTTCACGGCCTCCTTTACATTATTTCATCATATGGCACGTTTTTACAACATGTTTGAAAAATGGCATTTTTTTTCGACATAGTATAGTAAGGCGTTTTTTTGGCGCCAAAATTCATGATGATTTTTTTTTCAAAGAAAACCTTTCTGGAGTGTTTTTCACGCCCTCCTTTACATTATTTCATCATATGGCACGTTTTTACAACATGTTTGAAAAATGGCATTTTTTTTCGACATAGTATAGTAAGGCGTTTTTTTTGGCGCCAAAATTCATGATGATTTTTTTTTTCAAATAAAACCTTTCTGGAGTGTTTTTCACAGCCTCCTTTACATTATTTCATCATATGGCACGTTTTTACAACATGTTTGAAAAATGGCATTTTTTTCGACATAGTATAGTAAGGCGTTTTTTTTGCGCCAAAATTCATGATGATTTTTTTTTCAAAGAAAACCTTTCTGGAGTGTTTTTCACGGCCTCCTTTACATTATTTCATCATATGGCACGTTTTTACAACATGTTTGAAAAATGGCATTTTTTTTCGACATAGTATAGTAAGGCGTTTTTTTGGCGCCAAAATTCATGATGATTTTTTTTTCAAAGAAAACCTTTCTGGAGTGTTTTTCACAGTCTGCTTTACATTATTTCATCATATGGCATGTTTGCACAACATGTTTGAAAAATGACATTTGTCGACATAGTATACTATGGCGTTTTTTTGCGCCAAAATTCATGATGATTTTTTTTTTTTTTTAAAAACTTACCATAGTGTTTTTCACGGCCTGCTTTACATTATTTCATCATATGGCACGTATTCACAACATGTTGAAAAATGTCATTTTTCGACATAGTATACTATGGCGTTTTTTTTGCGCCAAAATTCATGATGATTTTTTTTCAAAGAAAACCTTACCATAGTGTTTTTCACAGCCTCCTTTACATCATTACATCATATGGCACGTTTTTACAACATGTTTGAAAAATGGCATTTTTTTTCGACATAGTATAGTAAGGCGTTTTTTTTGGCGCCAAAATTCATGATGATTTTTTTTTCAAAGAAAACCTTTCTGGAGTGTTTTTCACGCCCTCCTTTACATTATTTCATCATATGGCACGTTTTTACAACATGTTTGAAAAATGGCATTTTTTTTCGACATAGTATAGTAAGGCGTTTTTTTTGGCGCCAAAATTCATGATGATTTTTTCTTCACAGAAAACCTTTCTGGAGTGTTTTTCACACCGTCCTTTAAATTATTTCATCAAATGGCACGTTTTTACAACATGTTTGAAAAATGGCATTTTTTTTCGACATAGTATAGTAAGGCGTTTTTTTTGGCGCCAAAATTCATGATGATTTTTTCTTCACAGAAAACCTTTCTGGAGTGTTTTTCACACCGTCCTTTAAATTATTTCATCAAATGGCACGTTTTTACAACATGTTTGAAAAATGGCATTTTTTTTCGACATAGTATAGTAAGGC
>CM049578.1:6466235-6568862 GCA_027123335.1 Amphiprion clarkii
TGTGTTGTTGTAAACTTACTCTTTCAAATAAATTATCGTCTAACCCTCTGGAAACCAGCGTTTGGACTGTTTTTGTGTTGCTCCTCACCTACTTCAGACAGCCGGGACATAACAACGTTTTGTGGACTAAAGGCTTTTCTATGACGTTTTAGAGTGACATGCTATACTATGACATTTGTTGGACGACCTGCTATACTATGACGCTTTTAGACCAAAGGCTATACTATGACGCTTTTAGACCAAAGGCTATACTATGACAGTTTTAGAGTGACATGCTACACTATGATGTTTTTAGACCAAAGGCTATACTATGACATTTGTTGGGCAACATGTTATACTATAGGCTCTTTTAATTGACATATTACTTTGATGTGTGTGGTTTTTTTTTTTTAACAACATATAATTTGAACAGTTTTAAAAATTACTGTACTTTTACTTGTGTAATGAAATATTCTTTTTAGGCAACGGCCATGTTTGAGTACATATAGGCTATTAAATAATTGTTTATTAAAAACTAAAAATCACTAAAAAAGAATAACCAACTTAGGCATTTACAGAGTCACTAAAATAGTGCAGAGTCTACAGCCACATCAGCATTATTATAAGCATCCTCTGGTAAATTCACAGCCATATACTGTAGGAAATCTAGCTGATCTCATCATGATGTCCCTTACCATATCGACTTCAGGAGATGATTAGATGATGATAAACTGTGACCTGCTGGTTGGGTTCTCTCTGTTCTCATATTTCCTCCATGTTTGTCTCCTGATGCTGCCTTACTTCAGCCAGTCCATGAGCAACAGAAAACACAGTTTGCCTTGTACCCACCGCCAGGGGTTCCACTCTTCCCACTCCAGTCTGTACGTTTGCAAACGTTTTTGCTTCTTTAGACGTGGTGGAGTTTCAGGTGTAGACATTTTTAAACGTGCGGGTGCAGCAGCGTCTGTAACCTGGCAACCAGAGACAGGACCGGACAGGATCGGACACACAGAGACGTCTGAAGTCTGTCCACTGGACCTGGCATCGGGTCCTCGCTGCATGGGTCCTACGAAGATGAAATTGGCTGCCCTTAATATTTCCTGTGTTTTATTTTATTCATTATGCAGTTTTGATGAGTGTGTGACAGACGTTTACGGGGCATTTATGAAAATACGGAACAACTTGCGTCCCGTATTGATTCAATACGGGACGCAACAATTAATTGTCGAATAAAGGACGATTCCGTATTTTAAGGGACGGGTGGCAACCCTAGGTGAGGCGCTAAGAACCTTGCCTAGTGGTCTGTGCCAAAGTCAGGGGTTGTTAGTCACTGAGCTACCCAGCTGCTTTAGTGTGTTTGTGTGTGTGTGTGTGTGTCTGCTTGAGTGCATAGTGTGAAAATCTGCCACATCACCACAGACCACACGTTTCCAACTGAGCCCGTGATCATTGCATCTGTCCCGTCCCTTTGCTGAATAATCTGTGATCGGCTAGACTGGCTGATGAAGTTGTTGGTTTGAACCATCAGAAAATATCTGCTCAAACTGTGAGGAATCGGGGAGAAGCAGGTTTAGGTCTTGTTGTCCACACCAAGGTCTTGATCCAGTGGCAACCACTCACATTCGTTAGTCACTGCCAACATGGTGGGCATTTCTTTTCAATGAAGAACCTCATTTTCAGCTGTATAAAGCAGATGGTAGATGCTGCATTTGGCATCATACAAGAGAACCCTATGCGGATGTCAACAATGTAAGGAGTGTGGCCCAGGGAGGAGGACGAATGATGGTATAAGGAGGGATATACCATGGTCAAAGAACACATCTGCATTCCTTGATGGCAGTCTCGATGACCAACAATACTGAAATGAAATCCTGATACCCATGGTTATTCTGTCAAATTGCTGTTATCATTAGATGTTTTAACAAGACAACCTGCATCCTCATATCTCAATAATACCTGAGCTTCTCTTGGCCTGCATATCCTCCACACATCACCCATCCAACATCTAAGAGACGCTCTGAATGTCTGACAATATGAGCTTGTCTCCCAAAGCGTCAGTCAATGTCCTTGATGAGGAGTGGAGCAACATTCAACAAGCAGCATGGAGAATCTTAATGACTTTCTGCATCTCAGATGTGACTCACTTCTATGATCTCACTAACTGTCTGCCTGTTACCCGATATAGTCCAACTTGGTTGTCTCATGATGTTCATTCTGTTGTAGGGACTTTGTATGTTGGTGTAACAAATATACCTCCTCCTATGTAAAAAAAAAAAAAAAAATGGATTGAATTAAAACATTACAAGTTGTAGTTAGGGCTGCAAAGTGAGTAGTGGTTAGCACGTTCGCCTTGCAGCTAGAAGATCCCCGGTTCTTTCTGCATGGAGTTTGCATGTTCTCCCTGTGCATGTGTGGGTTTTCTCCAGGTTCTCCGGCTTCCTCCCACAGTCCAAAAATGTGCTGAGGTTAATTGACTATTCTAAATTGCCTGTACGTGTGAATGTGAGAGTGATTGTTTGTCTGCATATGTAGCCCTGCGACAGACTTACCTGTCCAGGTGTCCCCTGCCTTCACCCTGAGTCAGCTGGGACAGACTCCAGCTTCCCATGACGCTAATGAGAATAAAGCGATGTATAGATAATGGATGGATGGATGTTGTACTTATGTTTTTGAAGCTCACATTTCACTGCTTTTCTGTTTAGAGAACAACTTTACAACATTTTATAAATAAAATTGGACCCCTTTGTTCTTCACTTTCTTAATCAAGCCTTTTCTGTGTTATATTCATGAGCCCTTCGGGTATAGAAATAGTAATGAGTCATTTGTTGTTGCTGAATTTAAATGAATGCCTGAATTTCAATGGGAGTGGTTTGACAAGCAATTTAGTTCAACACATAATTATATGTGTGATTACATTTAACATCAACAAGATGCTTTTAGAGAAGGGTTGTGAGTTTTCCTGTTTGTTCAAGTCTCCCTCCAAAAGCTTCTGAGATTTCTTATAGATCTTCGGGCCCCGAACTGACATTAATACCCCCCCACCTAAAAACACACATACACACCTCAGAGCTTCAGATTGCTGCCAAGTTGGTTAGTTATATAACCTGTAAATGAGAAGGTCAGCACCCAGCAGTCATCGCCATGGATACTTGGCTTGAACACACATACACAGACACACACACACACGCACGCTGCGTACTTCTTGGCTGGTCCATTTTGCAGCCACATGTGTGTGACGGTGCGTGGATCAGAAGTAGGGCAGCAGCAGCAGCGTTACCTAACTCACCCAGAAAAGACATCTGGGGAGTTTGAACGGAGCCCCTCTCTCTGATTACAGCTTCCTGTGCACAAAAACCATCAATCACACTCATGCAAACAACAAATCATCGGCCTTTTATACAAGCAAACGCGCACAAACATTTGGCCACACAAGGAGAAAGTCTTAAACACACGACACCAGACGCACACATGGAGGCACTCGCTAAGAATGTACAGTGAGAGTTCAAGACTGTTTGGTAATCATTAATACTACATCAAATAAATCAATTGGAATCTATCAATCTGATTAGATTTATTATCAGCGATCTTTCAGTTTTTCTCATTGGATTTGTCATTTAACTCGATGTCATTGAAAAGGAAGGATACTGGTCAGTGATCCATAGAGGATAAATACACTTTGAATAAATCAATGAATAAATAAGTTTCTATTATAAGTCCACTGCTGGAACTGTGCTTGAAAACTGACAGGCGAAAAAACAAACATGAGAGAACAACTGATATAATTTGTTCTTTACTCACCATTTTATGTACAAGACAAATTCTCAAAAAGCAATACAAAATAAAACAAAATGCATATTTAGTTACTGTAAAACATGGATTAAACTGATACAAAGGAAGCTGCGACTCTTTTTTCCTTTTGCGATGCTTCACATCCTGCAGCCAACCAAACTCCAAGTGATTAAGAATCTTTATACTGATTTAAGTTTAATTTACAAATCAAAAATCATGATCCACAACACTCTGCAACATTACAACGCCATGAAAAAGTATTAAAAACACAACAATGTGATGATATTGATTCCTGAACAGCATACTTTTTGGAGACATCACATTTGTGTCTGTAGTTATGTATTCAAAATATCAAAAGAAAAAATTGAAAGTATATTTTACACTGACAGCCTGAAACATGTGGGACACTCAGCACTCACTAAGACAACAAATATTATTAGTTTAGTGTCTGTAGATCAAGTTAAGAAGGAATCTGCTCATCTTAAAAATCTTATACACAAACTGGAGCTTGAAAAGTGGATCAGAGATTGTGACCAAAACTCGACACCAGCAGCAGCCAGTTCTGTCAATTTTTCTTCATCTTAATTTGGATGTTTTCCCATTTAAGTCTCAGACTGTGAAGATTTTCCACATTCCCTGAAATGTGAGCAAGAATCACTGCCTTAAAATAAACACACAGAAACACCGGCAGAAACAAAGCATCGCTCATTCTGAAGACAGAACAAATAAAATGCCGAACCTGCCATTAAATAACGACTCCTTCTTCCCTTTTCTCAAATGTTTGTGATATCAAATGGACTCATCTGAGTTAGATAAAAGTTAATATTTACTGCTGTGAGGCTACAAATATTTTCTCTCATTCAGGCACCTTTAACATACTAAGACTGTTGAAAAAATATGGATCCACTTCAAGCAGGACGCATTAACTTTCAGGATCCTACTTTACAACATAAAGAAAACAGTCTGTCTTCAGCTGTGATTGGACGCTTTGCACCAATCAGAAGCCTGGAGGCAGGAGAATAAGAAATTTGTGTGCAAATGCATTCTGGTCCATACAGGCCCTTTCAGATCTGACCCACTTGGGCCTGCTTGGAGCCACCTCGGGGCCGTGTACCAGACCTCACTGGCCCCATCACTGGACTATCTGAGGCATCTCGCTCCAGGCTTTGGCCTTTTTCTTGGCCAGCGCCATCCAGGGGGGCTCGTCCTGGGGCAAAGCCGGGGACGGCTGGGCTCGCTGGGAGGACGCCGTCTGCCCTGAAGGCCCTGGAGGTCTCATAGCAGACTTCTCCGGGGCGGTTCTTGGTAAAAACGGAGGGGAGGTTACTGGAGACGTCTTGGACGGGGAGGTGGGTTTGGTGAAAGAGGTTGGGCTTGTGCAAGAAGGAGATTTTGGTAGAACTGGGACTGGAGTTGGGGGGGATCTTTGGGGTGGGGTAGGTTGTTGTGGATGTTTCGCTGTGGCAGGGGGCAGCTGGGGTTTCGGGGCAACAGGACAGGGAGGCTGGGACTTTGAAGGCTGAGGTGGCACCGGAGCTGCAGGAGAAAGACCCCTCCTGGTGTCTTTTTCTGCAGACACTGACGGTTTACTGATGTCCAATGGACTCACTGGGGGAATTAAAAAAATAACACAAACTTTTAAAAAACTACAGTTGAATTTATACTGAAGGAATTAGTGAGACTGATGCGGAATGATATTACTTTCAAATTATTTCAGAATTATAAGAACACTCAGTGACTTTAGAGTTACAATGCGATGAAATGGAGGTTTCAAAACCTTTTTTGATTAGGGCCAGATGTATTACAACATAAAACTGATGAAATAACTAAGTTTTTGAGCTTATTTTTTATCATTATTATATTATGTTATTATAAATTGAAAATGGAGTCAACCGATATTATCCACCTATTACAGAGACATCAGTGTCTGTGTGCGCTGTGCATTATGTGCTGATATGAAAAGTTCTTTGCACAAAATATAACACAACAAAAGACTGTGTCTTTACACAGTTTGGACTCTCTGCAGCACATGTAGCAGAGAACATATCCCAACTGAGCTGACAGTAATGTGCAGTCAGCTCGTGTCTTCACAGTCAGTTTTAGCTAGTTAATGAAATACACTTTGTATCTATAAAGATTATTAACTCATGATATTATCATTACTTTTGAGCTCTACTTTGTACTACACTAATGTTCAAAAGTTTGGGGTCACTCAGACAATTTCATGTTTTCCATGAAAACTCCCACTTTTATCCATGTGCTAACATAACTGCACAAAGGTTTTCTAATCATCAATGAGCCTTTCAACACCATTAGCTAACACAATGTAGCATTAGAACACAGGAGTGATGGTTGCTGGAAATGTTCCTCTGTACCCCTATGGAGATATTCCATTAAAAATCAGCCGTTTCCAGCTAGAATAGTCATTTACCACATTAATATTGTCTAGACTGGATTTCTGATTAATTTAATGTTATCTTCATTGAAAAAAAATGTTTTGCTTTCAAAAATAAAGTGACCCCAGACTTTTGAATGGTAGTTTATGTACGTAGATAGTAAACACTGTGGGGCTTCTAGTTTCTGTCATACATTACATTCATTAACTTAAAGTATAGTTTGTACTGTATGCAGTGAATGTCTGTGAGACTTTTGTTAAACATAAGAACTGCATACAGTTTCATATAGGTCTGTAGGACATGCTCTTTCATGAATAGCTTTTAAAAAAAATATGCAAATATGTGCAAATTTGAAAGAAACTGCTCTAATTAAGGCACAAATAGACACATATTGAGTATTTATACCATAAACAGTCTTTGAGATACAAGTAAAAAAAGGCACTATAACTTAAATAAATGTAAGTGCTGTAACAGCCACCAGACTGTGTGATGTGACAGTAATTTATATAGTACTCATGTAACACTGTACAATGTGATACTATAAATGAGTTTGAACCTTGGAAATGAACTGAACCATCTGCAGTCAACAAAAGTAAGTCTCACATCTGAATTTCTTCTAAACAATTACTACAAACATCCACTACCACAGCGATCTTGCAGTGTGGAGGGTAAAATGTATGCACAGTGAACTTAATGTCAGTGTTGCAGTAGCAGATGATGACCAGATGGGGGCAGCATTGCATCAGTGAAAACTAAATTTGCACACAACAAGCTGTTACTACAGAAAGTATTCTGTATACTTGAAACGTGCCTACAGCAATATTCCTGACATAGAAGAGACACAAATATACTTTAGTCAACCCCAAAATGTTAAGCATTAAAAAAACGTTATGTAGTTCAACATTTTTAAGCTGTCAGACATTTTTGTTCATCAAATGGTCAAAAATGACAGCAAAAAAGCACTGATTTTTGTCATATAAGATAACACAGACCCATTGCTCAGTGCACAGACCACCCCCACATTCACCTTCTGGAAAAACCCTGGCAGTCCATATTGTTAGGCAGATCACTACTTTCAAATCTAAATCCCAGTTAGACTAAACAAAATGAAGTTTATTTAAATGCTGTCTTTCATGAATGGGTTTTAGCTACACAATAGTTTTTGCAATTTCACATTCAAGCATGTGTGTGTCTGTGAGCTGACCTTTTCCTGTGGATTCAGCCGTTTTGTTGCTTTGCTCTTTGCTGGCAGCTGAGCTGACGTACATCGGCAGCGAAGACTTTCTCTCCTGTTCCTCCTGATAAGGAGAAAGAGCAGCAGCAGATCAATCAGTTACACAGACTATGTGGCTGGAAATGTGTGGTGATGGACTAAACACAGTCAAACCATTCTGGTGCACCTCCATCTGAATCATGGATTTTTTTTTACCATGTTGCAGAAGAAAATCTTAACATTGACAATCTGTCTTGCTTACATTGCTAGAAAATTACTCATGTATCCCTGGATGTTGGTATAATGACAGAACAGTACCACTGTGTCGTCAGCTTTTCAGTGACACTCTTTTGCTCAACATGATGATCACAGTGGCATGTGTCGCTTTCTCATCCGTAAGATTACCTTCTTGACAGTAATCTCCTCCAGTGAGTTTTCTTTATAGATTTTCTGTTTCTGTTTGGCCACAGAAATCCAGCTGGGAGACTCAGATCCAGCAGAAACACTTCGGCCTGCAGCTGGGTCTGAATCAATAACACAGCAGACACACTGTTAAACACTGTTGCTTCACTTTTCAACATTTTAGACTGTTACACCGGAGCAGATTGCACATAGAGAAACCCTGCAAACCATGTGCAGTTATCAGAAAAACCCTTTGCTACATGTGAATGTGAAAACACACCTGAGACACGCTTCGGTTTCACTCCACTGTCTCCAGTTACGTCTGGTTTCTTAGGGAGGGCAGGTTTGTTGCTGATTGGCTGAGATAAAGAGGGCTTAACGCTGATTGGTGGAGATTCAACTTTACAGCTGGTTGGCTGAGTCGGAGATTCAACTGAAGGCTGGATGACACACAAATACAAAGTCAGACAGTAAATACGGTATTTAAACCCTGTGTTAATTGATTGTTTATGGGTCAATATATAACTGTGGGACTTTTTGTATCATAGTTGACATTTTTGCTGTTTTCAAGCCTAAAATCAACATGGCCGCCTATAACCAAACACCACATGGCATTTTTACAGAAAGATTCTTCTAAATATTATATATACAATTGAGTAAAACTGAAAGTTATTTATAAAGATATTGTCGTAAACCTGTTGACATGCGATAAATCCACAATTGACTCACACACTACTTTACATTAAATAACTCAGAAAGCCTTGGAGTCTTTTCTTCAGGAGGAAATGACATCATGGGGAGCAGATCATGTGATCTGGAATTAACACACTTCCTTGAGAGGTGTTTTTGTAATGGGGAACTTAGTGGAAAGTGATTTCTCGGACACAGATACAATTTATTATTTTCCATACAAAATTTGATATATTGCCAGAAAATAAATATCTGTCATAATTATCTCAACTTAATAAAAAGAACACAATCAAAACTATTTTTGAATAAGCTCATTTTATTATCGTTTAGCTAATTAGAAGGTGGTTGTTATTAAATTCGGACGGTTATCTAGTTGACATTTTACTGATATCCAGTCATTTTTATTAATACGTTTCCATAATAAATAATAATGGAATTTGCAAAGACATGATCATAATGAACATAAAATTTTATTTTATTTTTTTTTAACTTTTAATAAAAATGTATGCAAGATATATCCCATGGACTTCAGAAGTCACTCAATTTTATACTGACCTTTTTATTTATTTATTCATTTTTGTTTTGACTGCTTAGGGGCAGCAGAAAGCAACTATAAACACAAAACTAACACGGACTTCTTTTACATGGACTTGAATGAGCATCATATCCTGATTTCATAATCCTGAATAAACCTTTGTCCTGTTTTTTTAGAAGCACAACTATGTGCTTCCACTATTTAATACTGTAGCAACCAGTAGTAGGCGGGCAAGTAGCAAATGGGCACATTGACAAAGTCTACTGTAAGTCCTAATGACCTCCGACCAGAACACATTTGCTAAATCAAGCAAGGATTAACTTGGACAATAATTCTATACTCTAGTGACACATGTAACAGTCACTTTCGCGGCTCAATCATGAGTCTATGGCCTAAAATAGAAGTATTGGTACATGATAGATGTCTGTTATGCCCAACTTGAATTCTAAATTAATCAATGTCGAATTAAGTTAGAAAATTATTCAAATTTATTACACCTGTGTGACAGCTGACATAAAGAAATGATCAGGATCAAGATTCATGCTTTGATTGGCCCAGACATCCCATGTTAAGGCTGTTTAAATGCCCTTAAATCTCTTAAATGATTGACTTGAGCTGAAGTCTACAGCATGATGTTTCAAAGATAATATAACTTCAGCTTCTTGCAGGAAACTGAAGCTGAACATCTTCACCGTATATAAGATTGGCTGCTTTGTTTCAGAAACATCACTAGTAACTACACGGTCTGCATTAATCACCTCTGTGTTTTCCTCCTCTGAGCTGAAGCGAAGCAGACCTGACGTCTTCCTCAGCCGAACTCCAAATGGATTGTCTGGGTTTCCTTCCACCACCACAGAGCTCTCTGTAGAATAGAAGGTGGAAAGAGTTGGTTGGTGATTTATTTCTGCTCAAACTACATGTTCACCTCCTGTCACTTATGCTGGGACACTAAAACAGGCCAAAAAACACAAATAAGTCTTCATGACTGAACTCTGGACATGTTTCCTACCTTCTGTGCTTGCAGCAGTGGAGGTCTGAGGTTTAACCGGCACTGGTGTTGTATTGTTCTGTGGTTTGGCAGTGGTGCTTCCTGTATTCCTCAGTCTACTGGGGCTCAACACCAACTCAGCTTTTGCCTCATTTGTTGGTTCTGGTTTCACGACGGATTCCTCTTTGGTGGCAGCCTCCACCTCCTCACTTTGGGGTCCAGTGACGGCAGAAAATGAAGAGACGCAGGCAGGTGGGGAAGAAGGAGGTGTGAGACTTTTTGTTCTCTGCCAGGCCGGAGCGATGGTGAAGCGGACTTTATTCTGATCCAAACTGCAGGGCGGCTGGTTGACCGTTTCTTCCACAGATGCAGGAGTTGTAGCTTCTCGTTCCTGGACGGACAGTTGGTCGTCTTCTTCCACAGAGTCAGACGGCTCTTCGGTTACAGATGCAGTATTCGGCTCTGTGGAGTCAGGAGACTCAGTGATACTTTCACCGGGATCTGCAGCCGTTGGAGGCAGCTGAAATGTGGTTTTCTCTGAGCTGGGAGAGACCAGATTAATGTGGATGGTGCTGGTCTTACTGGGACTGGTGGCACCACCGTCTTGTGAATGAGTCTCATAATGTGACTCTGGAAGAGACAAAGAAGGCGGCTTGGAAGAAACAGGAGCTTGTTCTGTGGCTTCACTTGGTTCCTTTTCAACCTCTTTCACGGCTAAATGGGAGATTATTTCTACACTATCCTGCTCTTGGTCGTCTTCAGTTTGATCTACATCAGGTTGGTTTGCTTCCGCATCTTCCTCTTGGTCTGATTTTTGATCCATGAGGTCGATCTGAACCTCCTCCTCAGCTCCCTCTTCACCATCCGAGTTCTGGTTGAAGTTTTCTTGTTCTTTCTCTTCCAATGTGTGTTCTTGGTCACACGGCTCTGTTGGGATGTCATCATCATCATCATCATCATCATCATCATCATCATCATCATCATCATCATCATCATCATCATCATCATCATCATCATCATCATCATCCTTTGTGGGTTTTGTGGTCTCAACTCCAAGCACCACACCTTCGTCATCCTCCTGCATTGGTATGGCACTTTGAACTTCTTCTGCATCAGGAAGCATCTCAGTCCTCTCTTCTGCCTCTTCCTCCTCTTCTTCCATGGCTTCCTCTGCCTCCTCTGCTCCCCTCCCATCATTCATCTCCACCTCCTCATAGCCATCTTCTTCCCTTTTCTCCTCAAACTCTGGCTCCTTCTCCAGCTCTGTGTCCTCCTCCTCTTCCTCATCCTCATCGTCTTCTCCCTCTTTCCCTGCCTGGCTGATTGTTTGTCTTGTAAGCATATCTTCTTCTTCCTTAGGTTTGACTTCCACTGCCTCCTCCATCTGTCTTTCCTCAGCATCCTGGAAGACAAAAGATGATGCAAACAAAAGTACAAATATGAGCAGTTTGACTCCCCAAACCTGTTTCAGAAGAAGATCTAAAGACATTTAAGTGACTCCATTTGGTTGAATGATGGGTTAGTTTGTAGATTAGACAAATTCACCAGCAATAACCTCAAGATCTTCATGCAAATTACTGAGGAGGAACATCTTTCATTGCATCTGACAATGTGAAACACCTGAAACAGTATCAGTTCTTTCTCTGCTGTCTCCTGTTCTAGTCACGGAGCACTTTTGGATTTGCAGCTCAATATCAAACATCGGCATTTTTTTTTTTTTTTTTTTTACTGATGCCACTAAAATTTTGTTTGTCTGTCGATTTCCAACAGCAGGACTTCAATCTGTGGTATGAAGGTATTTAGTTTTGCAGAACAGAACAGGTTGCCTAATGTATACAGACACTTCTGTGTCTCACAAGAAACAACAACAGCTTAGTTGAAGTCTAGGATGATATGCAGTTTAAAAGGTTACAAATACAGATAGTTCTAGCAAATAATCAAAAATACTTACATCATGTTCATTGAGTCTGTCCACATCTAGGTCTTCCTCCTCCTCTGCTTCTTCCTCTCCACCTTTCACCTCTTCTTGGACAGTACCCATTTCTTCTTCTTCTTCTTGCCAGGAAGGAGTGTCAGGCTCCTTTTCTTCTTCTGTGGTCTGAACTGACAGGACGGAGCTCGAGTGAGGTGCCTGATAACCGACAGGCTCATCCACCTTTTCCTCCTCTTCCTTGACCTCATCTGACATCTCTTCATCTTCTCTCTCCTCCTTCACCTCCAGGATGACGCCTTCAGTTTCCACATCCAGAGAAACCAGGGGAGTCTTCAAGGAGCTCAGCACCTCCTGTAGGAATGAACTCTCCTCCTCCTCTCTGGTTTCCTGGACTCGGTCATCGTCTTCTGCTTCCGATGCCGAATCACTTTCATCCTTGTTCTCCTCGGCTTCATTGGAAAAGCCTGGAGAGTCCAGCAAATACTCTCTGGAGACAGCAGGGGGCTCTGGTGTGGCTCTAGAAGCAGAGATCAGGTTGTAAGACTGATAAGAGAACAAAACAACAACAAGCTGCAGTGCTGAGAAGAGGAAATACTGTCTAATCACCTGGGACTGTCAGCGGAGGAGGCACTGGAGCTGGGTTTGGAGGACGGCTGGTGCTCCGAGGCTTCCTCCTCTGAGAGACTCGGCTCAGGAGGACAGGAAGTGTCCGGGCTGTGAGAAACTTCCTGTTCAGCCGGCAGCTCGTCCTCTTCCTCCTCCCTCCTCTGCTCCTCATCTCTCAACAGGGATTCTCTGGAATGCTGTGGTTTCTCTTTCTCCTCATCCTCATCGTCGTCTTCTGTCTGCACTTTTGGTTTCAGCTGATCAACAATTAGATCTGATTCACAGACAGAAACAATAATCTCATGAATCACCCTGATAGCACACAGAGGCAGCAACTATATGAAAGTCTGCAGCTTTGAATATAAAAATGAAACAAAGTTAAATTAAAATCTCATGATTCATTTGTGTCCACATGATATTTAACCAAATTCTGAAATATTCTAGTTTCCATTTGCTAACTTGAAAATGCATAATTTTCCAAAATCAGAATAAAAATGTTGCATGCACGCCTAAACAGTTCACACTACTTGCTATAATGTAATTAAATGTGACATTGATTCTTTAATTGCAGAAAAAAATATCTAAATTTTAACATTTAATTGTAAACCTTTTAGATGTGACTTTTAACCATAATTTCATTTTTACATATTGTCAGCCACTTCTTGAAAAATGTCAAAAAGAGAAAAAGTACAACATCCATATCCATAGTTTTTCATTGTAAAATTAGGAAATATTTCAATTACTGCAATTTCATTTTAAAACTTTGAAAATGTGAAAACTCAATTTCACTGTCATTATGGGAATGTTATGAGAAAATGAAAACAATGTGTCCTGTTTATGATCAGTTGGGCATGTTTTATACATTTACAAACTATAAAATGAATAAACCTTCTTTTAATTTTGTCATAAATTACGTTCAGTAAAGTGGAATATAAAATAATTTAATTTAGATGCTTTCACTTTAATACTGGGACTCAAACACTTTCATAGAAACAGACTTATTGAAGTGACACATAAGATGGAACAGATTTGAGCCGAATAAAGCTGATCTGACCTTCTATCCTCCTTTGCTGTCGCTCCTCCAAACCTTCAGTTTCTGTTTCTAGTATCGAGGTTGTCAACATCTCCTCCACAGCGCCTCCTTCTGGTTTCTGCTCCAACCGCTGCACAGACACATTAGCAATAAATCAGAATCATCAGTTACGCTGATGTTGTGATCAGTTCAGAGTCTCCTTCAGCCTGATGATCTACTGTACAGTGGTTCAGGACACAGGTTTCATTGGTTGACTCTACACGTTGATATGTTGTTTGGTAAAGCAGTTATAACTACATTATTCACCCACAACTGGCTAAACTGAATATATTAATAGATATATTAAATCTGACGAGAAAACTGAGCCACTGCAGCGCCATACGAGCAAGATCTACCTCAGAAACAGCAGCTATAAAACGTGGAAAAGAACATTTACAGCATATTAAATGATAGACAGATAAAATGGACACAATCTGTTCCAACTCCTGACCTCCTGACTCAGAAGTGCAATTCCATTTTAAACCTTAAAAACAAACAATAACTTCTTGAAATCAGTCCTGAAACAGACAGGAAGCCAGTGGAGTTAGGCCAATGTAAATCTCATCTCTTTATCAAATCATTTCTATTAGCAATAATAGCAATGTACTCATTTATGGGGTCTCTGAATGCTTCAGCTTTGTGAAAAAGAAGTCTAATGCGAGAAGAAGAAGAAGCTTGTTGTCACTCAGTAGTCACAATGATCACAGAAGTTTGAGAGGACTGGAGGAGGAAAAGGCAAACCATCACAACCAACCATGTCTGCATTTATTACATTTGGGTTGTTCAGTTTTACCTCCAAATAACCTTTTCTTTGATTGTCCCACTGCTCGTGTTTCTTAAAACCTTTTACAGTCTCAGCAATCCCTAACGCCAAACAACAGAAAACAATGTCCAAATCTCTGCAAAAAAGACCCAGCTTGTAGTAAAGATCATTTACTGGGTGCACCAGTGTGTGTTCATGTTTGGGTTTGTGTAAACGTACGCTGACAGGCTTCCTCCTGTTGCAGGCTTTGTGTCTGAGGCCCAGCTTGTGTTTGGCAGCAGAGTTGTCCAGACAGACGAAGGGGCTGGCCGGCTGGCTGAAGTCTCCTGGAACCACCAGAGGGCTCACGGCTCTGCTGGAGGCTGCACAGGACAGCTGGGAACAGACAGAAGGTTTCACTGAGACCTTTCACACATAGATTATTAACACAGGAAATAGTTGTTAAGCCCTTGTGAATGCAGGTAACTAACTTTCTGCTACATCTGGACTCTAAAAAAAAAAAAAAAAAAAAAGACAACAGTCTGGACAGACCGCTGGGGGAAGCCCCGCTAAGGAAAAACTGGGATTTGTCCACCCATGTCTTTGGGAAATGGCAACCACATGCCGCTGTATCCACAAAGTCCGTTTCCTGGAGAATCAGCTCCAGACTGAACCGGTCACCTCGCACACTTGAGTCATCAGTCGTTGACTTGTTTCCAGCTCAAACATTAATCGAGAGAAGAATAGCGGGTGTTGATTATGAGAAAAAGGTGGATTTTCACTTAAATGATGAAGGTGGCGGATAAAGAGGAAAGAGAGCAGCAGCCAGAGAGGAGGGAGTCCAGCTGAATAAATATTAGTCGTCCTTATCTGCAGGACCAACACTTCTCTGTCATCGCTAAAGAAGTACATGATCACTGCGTTCTTCTCATTATGGCCCTGCTGCAGAGAAATGTTACACTGCTTGAGTTTGTTTTATTAAATGCATGCATAAGTGATATAAAGTATGTCTTTTTTAAAAGTTTATAGTGCATAAAGCATATGTGATTGCTCACAGCATTCAACATAATGTCACAGAAAAACTGATGATTTTTTAAATTTGTTCAAAAAGATATTATTGCACATTAAATCTGTGTTTGCAAAATGAAAGTCCAACCTAAAAATTACAAACATATGCACCATTTTCAGTGCTATTGATCTTGGTAAACATAAAACCAAAGCTACAGTGCGCTCGGAAAGTACAGTAGGTTGTTATAATTTGGGTGAAACTTCCCTTTAAAACTGACGAACACCTGGACTGAGAGATCGAGCAGCATTTAGAAGAATATGAACGCAGCTCTGCTTTGATGACATGTGTTTTTCGGGTCCCTGTGGGCTGGAGAGCCGGGGTGAGGCCGACTCTGAATACTATAACTACAAGCAGACATGCTGACTGCCAAAGAAACCATTGGAATGCACTGTGAACACACACACACACACAGACACAGACACACACACACACACAGACACACAGACACACAGACACACACACACACACACACACACACACACACACACACACACACACACACACACCTACACACACACACACACACACACACACACACACACACACACACACACACACACACACACACACACACACACACACACACACAGTAGGTCAGTGGAATAACATGTACAGTACTGAGGCTAGAGAAAGGAGAAAAAGAAGGTCAGGAAAACACAGAGGAGGAAAGAGAGAAAGCAGAGGAAGAGGAGGTCGAGCTGCAGACTTCCATTTAAGGTTTGAGGAGCAGATAGAGGATCGGTTCTGATCACACTCAAAGCACATGAGGACTATTTACTGAGCTACAGATGAGCATTTGTGTATGAACTGAAACTAAGGATGAAAATCTGACATGTACTGTATCTAATTTAAGAAGTGCCAACATGAACTCTATTTATATCCAGACAGGATGAAACAAAACGCTGGTATTTAAAGAAGGAAATAGACTTTCAAGCTTAAGTCTGACGGCATCAAATGGTGTTTAGTTGATGTTTCAACTAAATTTGAATTTCATTATCAGTCTCACAAACTGAAAATGACGTGGTATTTTAAAGCTCGATAGAGCCTCTTAAAGCCTTTTTTGTCAAGACACAAACAAAAAACTTACATTATTTTATGCAGGTGAAACAGACAGAACAGCATTAGCATTCCTTTGGAGTTGTCTTTCTGGCCAACTGATTATTATTTGTTTTCCTTTCAGCTCCATCTGGTCGTAGTTGTTAGCAGGTAAGAAGGCAGTGCTATGGGTACCAGCTAGTTAGGTGTTTGTTGCTAAGCAGCAGCTCGTGTACTGTGGGCTTATTACAGCTTTTTATTAAAACAGTTTGAATTGAGGCAGATGAGAACTGTGAGACTGAACTGGAAAACCAAAATAATGAGCTTCATGTTGATAAAATGTTCTTTAGAGCCGAGACCAACAGACTCCAGTTTTAATTTTTGTAGGTTTGTCACTACAAGAGACTCTTTCTGTCAAACACAGGTATTTCATTCATCACTCATATAAAACAAGAAAACACTCAGAGAGTGCAGTGCTTCGTCAATGGCTGCTCAGTCATTGTATCATTTCTGACAGCTGAAATCTAGACAAAAGTTGTGTCAGAAATCACGGCACCATAGAATGTGTCCATTTAATACAGATGTACCCACAAACAAAATGACGCTGCGCTGAGCACAGGCGTGTGTTATGCATGTGTACATCATATACGGATACTGAATCATGTGACCTAAATATGTAGCGGGTGGCGGGAATTGATGGGACTCAGAAACACCCCCACAATTTAATCAGCTGTTCTTTGTGCTCTTTAATGCTTGTCTGAATGGTTCCAATGTTTTTAATGTTTTAATGTAAAGCATACTGAGTTGCCCTCATGTAGGCAATGTGCTATACAAATAAAACTGCCTTGCCTTGCATCATTATTGACAGGTAAGTCCTGATAAATCTGCAGTGGTGGATTTGTAGTAGGATTGCAATCATGTGTTCATCAGCAGGCAGCGGATGTAGTGTTCACTTGTTGTCATAGTAACAGTGACGCATGAAATATCTCGTAATGATACAGAAATTTTGAACAAATCCATGCTTCCAGATTATCAGTCTCACCACTGTCAAAATCTAATCACTTGGTCCTTGTGTCATTTCTGACCTTCCCTGAAAATCTCATCCAAATCCGTCAGTCCGTTTTTGAGTAATGTTGCAAACAGACAGACAGACAGACAGACCAACGCTGATCAACACACCTCTGCTGAGGCTCCACCTCCTTGGCAGAGTAACTATTGATTAACATAGCTGTAACTTGATAAATATATACTGATCGGTGGGTTTAGCACTGTGTTTTTCTCAAAAACAGCTAGAAATGATGAAATGAAACCTGTGAGACTGAACCAAAACATTAGAGTGGACTGGAAAACCAAAATACTGAGCTTAAAGTTGCCAGATTGCTTTTCATGACCCCATTTTACTTGTGCATTGTTAGCTCAACCATTGCTCTTACAAAAATATTAATTAGTGCAGCTTTAATGTGCTATACACTACTGTTCAAAAGTTTGTGGTCACCCAGACAATTTCATGTTTTCCATGAAAACTCACACTTTTATCCATGTGCTAAAATAACTGCACAAGGGTTTTCTAATCATCAATTAGCCTTTCAGCACCATTAGCTAACACAATGTAGCATTAGAACACAGCAGTGATGGTTGCTGGAAATGTTCCTCTGTACCTCTATGGAGATATTCCATTAAAAATCAGCTGTTTCCAGCTACAATAGTCATTTACAGCATTAACAATGTCTAGATTGGATTTCTGATTCATTTAATGTTACCTTCACTGAAAAAATGCTTTTCTTTCAAAAATAAAGACATTTCTAAGTGACCACAAACTTTTGAATGGTAGTGTATGTGAACTGATCAGCCACAATAATAAAACCACTGAATGGTGAAGTGAATGACACTGATCATCTTTTGTTAAAATGAAATGTTTTGCTGGGAAACTTTGGGTCTGTGTATTCATATGGATGATATACTGACATGTAACACCCCATATGGCCCTACCCAATGGTGACAGCCTCTTCCAGCAGGACAATGACCCCCAAAAAACTACAAAAACATCTCAGGGATGACTCGAAGAACAGAAAGAAGTGCCCAAACTGTTGACCCAGCCCTCAAACTCCTATCTGATCAAGCATCTAACACATCTAAACTTGGACATCTCAAATTTAGAGCCATAAACTCAAGAACTGTGCTCTTAAATATGTGTGATAAAACCTGCACTCCTTTGGTTCAGCTATAGTAAATACAGATGGATTGACCTAAACCAAGCCCTCTGGGTGATTAAACTGATATAAAATGCATGTGTACCTTAAAGTTTTTAAAATGCCACAATAAAATCAACTTCATTTTCCAAACAAACTCTAACACAAGCTCACAAAGCACTCTTTGGCCCCATGAAGTCTGCTGTGCATTCTCCGTCCATGGAAAAATTCCAAAGTGTGCCACTGCAACAGTAACTCATATGTCACTGCAGCCCTCCTTGATCACATTCCAGTGTGTGGAATGCACTTTAAAAAGGGGATATTTTCATTTTCTTTGTGTGTGCATGTCTTAGTAGCAGGCCATTTGTGGCTCTTTCCACTGGGAAAATGACCGTCCAAAAAGCCATCCGAAATTGCTAAATCTGCACTATCATTAAATGCTCGTTTGTCATACTTTGCTGACTGTGCTTTTAGGCCACATTATAGCCGGCGAAACTAAATGGATAGTTGAGGTTTTTTGGACATTTGTCTTATCACGAATTGGCACTTCATCCTTTCCATCCAAAAAGTTCTCATTTTAAACTGACAGCGTCGTTAGGGAGCATAAGGGACATTTTAAAGTCGCATGGGCCAAACCACAAACATCCATAAAGGAGGTTAGAGAACAACTATTTATGGATATAAAAGGAGAAAGTAAAAGACAGAACAACAGATGGGGAAAGATAAGGTGAAAACATAGATAAAGAGGTCACATTTGCATAAAGGGAGAGCTTATTTAGAACCACGAGCGGTGTTTTAGTGATTAGATGTGATCATGAGATGTTTTTACCGTCACAGTCACATGAGAAGACATTTCACAATCGCACAAAGCTCGACAGTCACACAGCCAGAAGGTTCCTCCTGGCTTTAATAAATCACATTTTATAGCATCAGAGGAGCTGAAATGATGACTTGAGCTGTATAGATGGGGACAAGGGAATTGTTAAAATGCTATTTCAATTTTAAAATAGCATCAGGTTTAGAAGTTGAGTGGCTTCAGCACAGTGGGTTTGACCTTTCAATGTGGAGGCTACAGTGTCTGCAAATTAGTCAATTATGACAAATTATTCCTGTCAGTAATTCATAAACATAAGGCTAAAATTGCCTCTAATGCTCAAGTGTGGGTTTCCTGTTATGAGGTTTTTGTATTGCTCTTCCTGGATTTTTGAAAAATCATGTCAAAGTCAAACATATCAAATGTTTATAGACAGAAAGCTGCACAGAACTGAATCCAGCTGTTTTAAGATGTTGGAAGAAGGAGGATGTGGATGAAACTTCAAAGCTGCACTAATCAAATGTTTTGTAGAAGTAAATCCAAAGACGAAATATCATGTCAAAGGGGAAGCATGAACTATTCCCAAACTCTGTAGGTTTGCTGAGCTTTCTAACATCTTTTAGTTTGTTCATTTGGTTTTATGGCAGTACACTGATGTTAGTGACAGACTGACTCTGGAGTAGGTGGAGACCAAAACAGAGATTTGCATTTTATCAAAAACACAGCTCTAAATGAATACAACTGAATGCTTGGCTGATACCAAACTAAACAGAAAAACCCGATAATAATATGAAACTTAGTAATTAGCCATTCAAAGGTAATTACTATTGCAGGTAACGTGTAAATCCTTTGGTTTTACATCGCTAGAGTCTGTTTACAGGTTTTGGAAAGGGTAATGTAATGAAACATTTTTTTGTAAATTCTTGACCAAAATGCCAGAAAGGTATAATTAAATGGACCATGATTCAATGCTGAAATGCAGTAAAATGGAGAAAACTTCCAAAGAAGGTGAACAGTTTTTATAGGCACTTTAAGATAAGATAATAGAGCACTTTACTAATCCTGGAGGAAATTCCTGCCACTGTTAGCATAACACCGAAGGAATCTCCAAACAGAATCGGTCGCGTTTCACTGTGGCTAATGCAGGTGTGAGGAAAGAATACACAGAAGAAAAAAAGACAGCATCTCTGTAGGGTTTCAGTGTAAGACTGACAGTGTTATTTGGGTGCAATGCTGAAGTGGTTGAGTACTTTACCTGGTCGTCATCACTGTCTATTCCCTCCAGACTGATGGAACTGTTCCTCTGAGTTTGATTCTGAGAGACGCACAAAGAATGAGGAGTATTAGCGGACGCATCAGCAGAAAAAAGGCCAAACCATTACGGAACATGTGTGTTACCATGGCTGTGTGAAGGGTTGTGTATTCAGGTGGACTACAGGGAAGGCCGTCGTCCTCAGACATCGTTCCAGCATCTTCTGTCCTCTTCACACACATCAGAGAAGGAGGAGAGCCCAGTTTGATGGCCTGTTTCAGCTGGAGCTGCACAAAAACAGGAAAACTGGGGTTTAGATGCTCGTATGTGTGAGTCACGCATGGCTTCCGCTACTCTGGGGCCTTCTTACAAGAATGAAAAATATGAAAACTTGCAGGAAGTGAAGGTGTTTTACAGGTTTTGTGTGCACACCAAATCTCCCAAGCTGTTTCATTAACTACAGCTCTACAAAAAGTTAACAAAGGTGTGTTTGAGCACGCATATTTCTGTACCAGTGTGAAGTACCATTAACAGGGAATGATTTGTGTGGACAGGAAGCTGGAAATCAAAAGAGAAAGTGTTTTAAGGCTTTTGTGTGTGTGTGCGTGTGGGGTCGGTATCACAGAAACTCAAACAGTCGTGTTATCAGTGTGCTTCTCTGTAGCAGTCACTCAAGGACTCATACTCAGGTACAAAGCAAACAGCGGACAATACGACTGTTATGTGGTCAAACTGGATACAGGATCACAGCAAGTCCTTGAAAAAGGCACAGACGCTGCTATTTTAAAGGTTGCTGTTTCACTATCATTACAGTAACTTGAGCTTCCATTAAAATGAGGACATGGAACATCTTAGGAAGCTAAAATGTATTGGTTAAGTAAGATTAAATTATACGTGGTACACGTACATTATACAGTACAAAATGTTGTTTAACAGACACAAATCTCTGTACATAAGTGTGACCTGATTCAAAATTTTAATATGTGCTAAAAATTCAACAGTGTGGCATATTTGCAACAAAACAACAAATATCCAACAAGCTAACGTTAGCATCCTGCCACTACCCATCCTCAAACTCACTTTTGAAAACATTGACTTAGCACTCCCTGTTTTCTGTGTTCTTGTCTTTCTTTTTAACCTATAGGATATTCTTTTTAATGTCAGATAATTTTAGTTTGGTGAATGCCTCTGTCTCACATCTATGGGTTATGCTAGCGAAGCCATTAGCATGTCAAATTCAGTTAGCTACCTTTGAAGACGTCACAGATCAACTTTATTCTGGTATTTTATTTCAGCATTTTTAAAGAGCCCCATTCAGATAATTTACTGTTTCACAATTGTATTTTGGGTGTTTACTATGATATGCTGACATGTGTTAATGATAAAAAAAAGAAATAAAAACATTATTAAATAAAAAAGCACATTTCCGTAGCAACTCTTTTCACCGTCTTCTCTGAAATGCTTCGTATTAACTCCTGTCTCTTTAAGGACCCTGTAGCTACCTTGTTTGGCTTAAATATAACAAAATCCACAGCAGGTTGCGCTCCTGAAACTCCAGCAAAGGTTGAATTTTCCCATATTTCATGAACAACTTGCTGCAATAATCCTGCATTAAACCGTGTGAACTGTTTGGTAGCTCAGGAAGCAGAGCTCGGTAAATTGATGGAAATAGAATAAAGGTTTGGGGCTCTACTGCTGAGGAATAGTGGTCAAATAAATTCGAGCCACTGAGTCTTTGCTTTGGCTTTGCTTTTGTGAATAGAGAAGCAAATTTGTAGTATTAGTTGTTTTAACTAGCTTTGTTTAAGGGCCAAATTAGCTATGTAGGTATATATGATACATGATGATGTCAGCAAGTAACAGAAGAAAGGCCTGGACTTCAGATGAGGTGTTTCACTCAGGTCAGGAGTAGTGTTTTCTGTGAGAGACAATAATTTCCATTGCCTTGGATTTTAGTATTTAAGTTTGCAGACCTTTAACGTGCACAAAAAAAGCTGCTAAAGGAAAAGGAAAACTCAAAAAACATAATAAGGGCTCTTTAAATATGATAGTGTTTGAAGTTAAAAATGAATCGGAGCAATCATAATCAGTCATTTATCCTGGCACAGCACACAAGGGCTTTAAAATAGACCATTCTGTAAGTCAAACTGATATATAAAATGTGAAGTAACAAATATTACTAAAATAATACAGATGCTTTAGGTGGCAAACTCAATATTCTCCCTGGGATGGGGGTTTGCTTTTCAGGTTTTGAACTGATGACCTCTACAACAGTAACACAAGCCTGTTTGAAATATCAATAAACCAGCGCTAACGATTTCTTCAGTGAGTGACCGACTTTCATTCGCTCCAACTTTCTAATATCAATGCACCTCGTAACATATTGATCCTTACATAATGTGTTTATATTTGGCTCTGCCCTCATTCTGCTTATCAAACAGGCAGCGCAGCTCACAGCGAGGATTAAGGTCAGGAAATCTCCATCAAATTGTTTTCCACACTAAATTCACTTTATGCAAATTAATGCATTAGCAATTTATATCCAGGCTACATATCTGAGCTGTTTCATCTGATTTGCATCGATCATCAAACACTGGACTTGTGTCTCATCTGCAAACACACCCAAATACGTCCTCTGTATTTTAGCTACAGGAGAAAGTTTTCCTTTATAGCAAATCCCCTTAAGACTCTGTTTAATTCTCACCCCCCTGCTGCTTAGTTTGACTGGAGGTCAGTGTGTCCATCTAGGTGTCACGTCTTCCCGTTTTAGCCTCGTGTTGTGACAGACATTTGTTCTAACTGTCTGCTTTTCTTACCATCATCCAGTCCTTTATTTTGGCTTTGACAGAGCTTTAATCAGTCTTTGTGATGAACATCAGTTCTGCCTGTCTGAACTGTCTCCTTTGCCACATTACTCTTAATTATGTGTCTACACAGCAGCTCTCAGTGAAAGTTTAACCTTATTTAATGCTACCTGTTACACTCAGGCCTCAGGTGTAATCCCACTAGCTAAATATACAGCAGATCAGCTGGTATGGCTTTGTCTTGTTAACACAATTTATACTAAAAATATCATCAGATTGTGATTCTTTATCTGTATTATTCCGTATTAGGCACATCAGAGGTGACTATAATCATAGACCTGAGAGGGATTTAACATCTGCTTTGCTAAACTTTGACCCTGTAGTGAAAAAGCAACTAAAAGTGAAAGGTGCTTTTGTCTATTTACCTGCAGGGATTTCACTTTCCCATGAATGCTGTCCTGAGACGCCCCGAGAGCCTCGTTGGCCTCCGACGAGTCAGAAACAAAGACCGAGTCGTGTGACAAGGCCTTGCTGCCCAGACTGATCTTTGACCTTTGGGAAGCAGGAAGACAAAGTGATAAACAAAGAAAAGTGAGGTTTCACAGCTTTGAAAACACAACAGAATAAAGAAAACTGACGACAGGTCTGTGGCTTTTAGAAGAAATGTAGAATTTGTTAAATCCAGGACATAAACATCAGTTAAATTCATATTTTGTATTTCTATGAGGTGTGTTATTGCCACATGTAAAATTAAGTAGATTTACCCTGTGACACAGACAAAGAGCAGGAAGCGCAGAAAGTGGCACGACTTAGAAAAACAAAGAAATTCAGGACTTGTCCGCAGGAAGAGGCTGTCCACTGCTGGCTACAAAAACAGGAAACTACGAGCCTCCACTGAGGTGAGTTTGTCAGAACAGGAGATGGATGTTAAAACAAGATCTTCCTTTCTTAAATTAACTCAGACGTTTTCACACAACATAAGATCCTTATCTGGATGACCAGAAGAACCCCAACAAAGTGGCTGGAAACACAATACCAGGCTACAAATTTTAACTGGTATCTATCAGAGCTGTAGTCAGCAGGCCAACCGGTTGATTTACTCTGATCTGATCAAGTTCTTATTGGTCAGACGTTCCCCCGTGTTACTGTTATAAGGGGAAAATTGCTACATCTTGTAGGATTAATCCACTATTGCACCCATTTTGGCAGCAAGAGAAGCAGACTTTGAACTAACCAGATCTAATGCAGACTGCGAGACCCAACTTATTTATCATTTATTTAATATTTCCTCAGAAACGGTTCCAAGCGAACTGACAACATGTCAAAGAGGCCATCTGTGTGGCTGCACTTTGTGCAAACAAAATGACAAAACTTGAGTGTATACTTTACAAACAGCAGCTTCTCAACAACCAACATTGCAGATCATCTAAAAACAGCAGCTAACTCCACAATAGTTCGTGTACTGGATCGGTAGTTGATTTATTTCTATTTTCAGAAATGGTATGAATATGGGGAGGTGGGCTGCTCCTAGTCTGTTATTATCACGTCAGTATAACTATAATTAACCTGCTAACCTTATTAGCCTATAATTTTAGGCTAATAAGGTTAGCAGGTAGAGTGCACTTTGCTGTTTAGTTCATCTAGAGATAACACAGAGATTTTTTTCTCCCAACAACGACCAATCGATTGGTTCAAGAGAAGCCATGATTTCACCCAAGACTTTCTTTGGGTGACTACAACACTAGTATCAACTAATAGTACACTGGATTCATATTTTGCTCGGCCGAGTCAACACATGGATTGTTCACAGCTTGTTCCAGGTGGGATTGTTGCACTTTTATTGTGCCTTTACAGTAGGTCCTCGGTTAACAACATCATCAACCTACAGTGTTTCATGGATACGTCCCACAAATTTCTTAATAAAATCTTGCTCCATTCTTCCGATGTACGGTGTTTGTGACATTATAAATAATTTAGTGCAGGAACTAGTTGGTAAGTGGAGCGGACTGTACAGTGGTTTTATGTCCTAGATTGTGATGTGTTAGCGTAGGTGAGTGGCATAGGTACTTATGCACATATGTTAGTTTCGACTTACGGCGAAAATCACGTTACGTCGCGCTGTTGGAACGGAATTCCGATGTAAGTGGAGACCCCCCTGTATTGTCTAAGGTATGGAGACAGAACTGGAAGACTTTGTTGAGGCTTGAAGCCAAAGCAGAGGTAGACTCGAATCAAGGTTTATGTAAAAGGCAGATCTGGGATGTCAGAAAACACCACACTAGATGCTGATGCTGTTGTGCTACATGCAACATCTCCAATTTTGGAATCCTAGCATGCTACATGAAGGCAAACATTGCAGAGGCATCACATCTACTTGCAGTTTGAACGAATAAAAGTCGAGCAATAGCAGCAACTTCATCCACCCAGGTTTCAGATTTGGGACCCCATAATAATCTAAAAATACTATTTTCAGTGCTTTTTTCCCCATCCTGATGAAACTCTGATCGATTTGCTTTAAAAACAGAGAACTTTTGAACATTTTGTATGTAAGATATTGCCAGAGACAATGTGATGTCTATGTAAAGTCCTACTGTTGGAAAAAACACGCAATGGCCCTGTTAGAATTAACTCAATAACTTATTCACATCCATTACAGTGCAGAGTTTGGAGAAATGTTGATGACTTCCATTTAGATCCCTACATTTATTCATTTAAAGCCTAAATAAAACTAACTTTTCAGCTATTCTAAAGTGCATTTGTTTCATAGTGTTCTGTCTTCAGATGCAGAATGAATCATTTCTTCAATAAATTACACACAGAAGTACTTTCTTTCTTAAACATCAGTCCTGTTGACAGGTGTTTACAGTACCACAATGTAACTGTGTCAGATGAGTGTTGCGGTTGCAGTTGATCTTACCCAGAGCCCTTCTCCTTCTCCGATCGGGTGAGTGTGTTGTTCTCCGATGTTTTGCTGACATTGTCGCTCGACTGGCTGGCTTTTAGTCCTGCGTCTGCTCCTGCAGCCAACGGATCCTTTCTCTTCTTCCTGGCAAAGAACTTTTTAAATGTCTGGAACTTGGACTTCTTTTTTCCTGAGAAGAAGATCAAAAATAAAATAAAAATTAATCATTACAACTCACTGCACAGGGCTTTATTAATGAGAAAATCACACTGACGGCATCTTTACACACTGCCCCAATATAAACTGCAGTTATGCAGCAATTAGCGCTGTGTCGGGTGTAAAAGACGCAGATAGGCCGTCCAGGAGGAACCACACACCGAGACAGAAGCATGTACACAAACACTCAAACTCCTGCTTGTAAATCCTCCCCCACAGCGAGTCCACCTCCATTAGCGCCGTAGTGGAAAACTCAACAGCTCTTTTATAACTCCTTAAACAGCTACAAACAGCTTTCATTGCTTTTAGTCGCCGGGGCGCTCAGCAAGAACTGAAAATGCCCATCAGCCCTCCATCGGCCCCACATGCAGCAGAGCTGCCTCAACATTTATCTGCTACCAGTTTTTGTTAAAAATAAAGTCAGGATAGAGAATATTATGAATCTTTTAAGATTGATACACAAAAATCACGCAAATATTCCAGTGAAGCTGCTGTGCTTTGAGCTAAACATTACGTAAAATCCAGGTTTAGCAGGTACCATGTTTATCAAATGCAAACTATAGCCGAAGATGAAGGGAGTGCCATTAGTGCTAAACCTGAATGTAAAATCACACGTTACAATCGCCAACCAAATTGGAGGCTAAATTGCACTGCAGACAGTGTAAAGATGGTTAACAAAACCTTAAAAAAATGAGACTAGAAACATAATATATGCAGCTGTTTCAACACACAAATAAGCAGTTAACACAAAATCATGATCTGTGGCACGTATAAAATGCTGAGCGGGCCCAGATGACGATGATTTTGCATGATGATGGTAAGACGAAAAGATCCAAGAGATTTTGAAAGACGGTTCATTGTTAGGGCACAGATGGCAGGAGCTTCAGTCACAAAGACTGCTCAACTGGTTAAATGGGAACAGTGACTAATGTGATATCTGCACTTAAATCAAAGGGAAAACACCAGTACAACAGGTTTTGATCACTGTGATTCTTGTACATTAGTGTAATATGTAAAGAATAGAGCAACTCTTTCCCAGTTCAGTGAGAATGTCAGTGCAGGACGTGATCAGACTGTCAGCAGGAACAGTCATAAAAAAGGATGTGATAGTAGGTTGAGGTAGATCAACCATCATTCCAAAGATGAATGCACATTTGAGACTACAGTGGTTTAAAGAGCGAGTCAGATGAGTCATTCTTTACCATATTTCAACAAGTTGGTAAGTGCATATGTCTGATTTACACCAAGATAACTGTACAGGCCTGAACGTTTGACCCCTAAAGTGAGGAGATCTCAGAATCTGAATGAGTTTTATGGCCAAGTAGGTTTGCATATACGAGGAATTTGACAGTTTTTGGTGCATAGCCGTAAACACTATCATGCAGAAAAAATTGAAAGACGGTTAAAGGAAAAAAACAAGTGTAAATCCAGTGAATTATTTAGGTTAAAAAAAAGAAACAGAAATATTTCCACTGTGCAAGAATGTGCAAACTAATCGCATGACAATGTGCAAGGTTGCATAGTACATAATGTAAACAACTTGAAATGGACAAAAGCATAACAATAATCCCATTTAAAAGATTGTGCAAGTCGGTGCCTATTGTGGGTCCTGTTGATGACACCGGCTGCTGTTCAGAAAAAGGTGGTTCTGTTCTGCTTTTTGGGCATTTTATGACCATGGTTTGGGTCCATTTTTCTCTTTAGAGGGAAGGATCTCTGCAAATTATTACAAAGTTGACCAGGAATACAGGGGGTCCTCGACTTATGTCGGAGTTTCGTTCCTACGGATCGATGTAAGTCGATTTTCGTCGTAAGTCGGAACTCCGGTGAAAATGTAAACAAAGCCCTTAGGTGCATCACGATATCAATCAGTTCCTTGGAAAAGTCATAAATACCAATGACTTTCATGCATGTGTGAGTCATTTTACAAGCCACATTCGTCCGCTCCACACGCCAACTAGCTCCACATAACCAGTGATGCATCGATGAAACGCCGTAGGTCGAGGACGTCATAAACCGAGGACCCCCTGTACAAAGTCCACAACTATGAGGTTAGAGGGGGCCGCTGAATGGTTTGATAAAGTTGAAAATGACATGATTCATATGTTATGGAGTTACAGTCACCTATGGGAGATATAAACCAGCATGCAAGACAGTGCTCTCCTCCACCATCATCAAAACACCGAATGAGAGAATATCTCTGGAAAAACGGTGTTCAAGATCCTTGAAAAAATAATGCAAAGTAGCACTGAACATGTTCTGGGGGCATATGGTGGCCCAACACCTTACAGATGTACTCATGTTAGTACTTCCTTTAATTTGTCACCTATTTGTGTAGATTTCAGATTTTGATGAGGAATAAGAATTACTGTAATTAAAAAAAACATAATTTCTTTGGTTCTGTTGCAGTGACTTTGAGCCTTTCGCCTATATTATGAGTCTGACAGTGTGGTAGGAGTGCAAATGCTTAATCGAAGCTGCACTACATCAAGACAAAAGTCAGAGATGCCAGACTGACATCCTCATTGATACGAAAAATAAAAACAGAGTGGAGGTTTGATCAGGTTTGCTGTCAGAGGATTAACATATTATATAACCAGAGACAGGACAGTACTGAGGTGCAAAACAGATGGAAACAGTGAGCACGAAAGGAGAAGCCAGGAGGAAAAAAAAAACTGTAATCAAACTATTTTGAGAATCCACACCCCTGGGCTACCCGTGAAAAAATGCTCTGGCAGAGACTTAAAAAAAGATGCATTCCTTTTAGATGAGCTGTGTCATGTTTGTCCTTGTGGGGAATCCTTCAGCATTCCTTCTCTAAAAATATGTTTTTTCTGGTTGGATCACAGCTGAAAAATGTTTGGCATCTAAACTTGATGCTTGGGCTTAAAATTTCTGGTTCAGAACACGTTAAACATTTTACATTTTAAAGCTTATACATTTTCTTTAAGGATGGGGTGTGTGCTACATCGGAAAAAAACATCACAAAAACTAAAAGTCACAAATAAGCTGCACTCATAAGCTGTTTCTTTACCTGCTTGGAGAACTAAATATAACACTTCGATGAGCTGTAATTAAAGACACTACATTTAATGTAAACTTTCATCCAAAGAAGAAATGCTGGATGCAAATTCTCTCCTCTTTTGTCTGACAGCACAAAGTGAACTGCTGTATTCACTTGAGGAGCTTCCAACATGCTTTTTGATGAAGCTTCAGAGGCCTTTCTGCACGGCCAAGATGAAATTATCGAGGGGAAGCACCACCCGACGGTGCCATTTATTGTTCTATTTTAGGCACAATACACCATTAAGCTAAAGGTCTGTGCTCATAGAGAGCTGATTCAGTGGAAGGTCAGTGTAGCTCAGTAGTCATTGTAAGATATTATAATTTCCTAATACACTTTCTCTAAGTCGCCAACACAACCATGGACACATGCTCAGAATAGCAGCGTGGGAATTTCAATGCATTTTAAGGTCAGTATGAGGCGGAACTGATCTCAGAATTAACATTAAGCGGCTTTTCACTGCAGGAACTTGAGGTAGGAGCAAAGTGGCGTTAAGGTTTACAGGAACTGACCTGTAATCTGCTGTTCCGTTTCCATTGTGCTGGAAAATCCAACAAGTTCGACCACCACGTTAACTCTGAGTGCACCAAAACAACAAAACATAGTAGCCGCTAACTAACCAATACAAGCTTTATATGCAAGTCTATGTGGAGAATTTAGCATTGTTGATAGCGATGTTGGAGACAAGAAGATTTCTACTCGATGAAGACATCAAGAGAGTAGAAATATTGCATTTGCTCAACCAATCTGCATTTGTTTTCCCCAAGTTTAACGAATCAGTGAGAGGCTCTGCAAATTTCTTTGTCCAGGGCCACTCAGAGGAATCTACCTAGAAGAATATCAGCGCTGAAAGAAGTTCTACAGGGGTGTCTTTTAAAATAAAACATGAACTATTTGAGCCTTTTTGCCTTCATTTATGGCAAAAGGTAAAGTGAGAGGAAATATTGGAGGCAGAAAGGCAGTGACATGCAACAAATCACGTTGAGCAGGAATCAAACCCAGATTGTTGCGTTGGGGACTTTATATTGGACACATGGGGCGTCCACTGAATCAATATCTGTAAAACATGTGATTATCAAAATAAGATGTCTTCTCATTTTAAACTGATCTGAAAATGCTCTAAAGGTTTTTTTGGTGGTGAGGATACTCCCAGACAACCATACCTGATTCTAGTTCCCCTTTTTTCACTTCTCTAAAGTTTGCACAACTTAACCACTCAGTGTTAAGTCCTGAACAGCAGTTTCAGGGCCACTCAGAGGTCCTTACCTAGAATTCAGGTACCTAGTATACTCCCACAAACGACCCGAAAAGAGTTTATTTTTTTAAACAGCTTTATTTCTTTTGCCTTTTGTCCTTTATTTACAGCAACAGTAAAAGAGAGCTGGGATATAGTGGAGTAGTGAAAAGCTCTGACATGCAGCAAATTGCCTTGAGCTGGAATCAAACCCAGGCTGCTGCGATGGGGACTATATTGTGGATACATGGGACTCAACCAAGTGAGCTATCGGGGAACCCTAAAAGTGTTTTTTAAATTTGGAACTGGCATGAAGTTTTAACAATCGTTAACTGCCTCTTAGGCTGGCGATTTCAGAAACTAATCCAAACTACTTTGCCTATATGGCCCAACACAAAAACATACTGAAAAGAAAAACATCAGATTTGAAACAAGGTTTTCAGGTGCTTTGAAAAACAGAAGGAAAGGAATCAGTCAGATCCTGCATTTTTTTTCTAAGTGAACATTCTCTCACAGTGTAGATCCAGCACAAGCTACGAGCCACCAATCACAAAGAAGCTGCCTGTCTGACACCATCGCTGGTCTAAAGCCGACATGTTGGGATGAACACGACTGGCAGACTCCATGTTCTGTGGAGTAGTTGTGGAGGATGTTCAGCTCTCTAGAAGTTGATAAAAACAGACATCCAACTGCCTGTTTCCTGCAACAAACTAGTTTATCACTTAAATGTCAGAGTAAAAGAGGACAAACTTGAGATCCAGGCTAATGCATGGCCAGAAATCCCTAAATCTAAAGTTCCCACACCCACACAGAGACTTCTGACCTCCTAATGCTCGTCTTGGTTTTTCCCATATGTGCTGTTGTCCATCTGTTTTCGTGTTTGTATATGAGTGAGAGATGATGACAGCCTCATCTGGTGCTTCATTTCCTGCCACCAGCTGCACAGAGATTTTAGAAGTCCATGCACTATCTTCATAATTGATTATTTTCACATTAGACAGAAAGTTTACAGAGTCAATATCAGCATTGATTGTTTTTGTGCAACAAATGAGATCCCAGAGATTTTTAAAATATGCACTACTTGGTTCTGGTAATATAATGGTCTGTAGCTAACTGCAAATACCCGTTTTTAGCGTTAACAAACTGTGTAAGAGTGTCTAAAGGGTTGTGTCAGTCATTGCATATCATCAGCTGTTGCCTGGTGATCATCTCTCCTGCAAGTATCATAATTATTAGAAAGTCCATTTCTGTGACATTTCTAGGAGCTAACTGGATCAATGATCACATCTGTTACATAAAGACATCTGCTATAATCTGCTTAAAGAATAAATTAACAAATTGCATTGTTGAAGTCAGCTAATACAGTTGGTAAAAATAATCAAAATTTAATAAGACTTATTTGATTATCAAAATAAGATGTTGTCTTTTCATTGTAGTTTGATCACAAACACTCAGAAGGTTACTAATACTCCTAATCCAGGACACCTGATTTTAGTTTCATGTCTTGTCACCTTTTCAGTGCTTTAGAGTTTGTAGGTCTGATGAATGAATTAATAAACAAGAACTGTTATATTAAAAAGTATTGTAAAAAAAAAAATCTATCTTTAATATATTTACTGTATTACATACACTACTGTTCAAGAGTTTGGGGTCACTTTGAAATGTCCTTATTTTTGAAAGAAAAGCAGTTTTTTTCAATGAATATAACATTAAATGAATCAGAAATACACTCTAGACATTGTTAATGTGGTAAATGACTATTCTAGCTGGAAACAGCTGATTTTTAATGGAATATCTCCATAGAGGTACAGAGGAACATTTCCAGCAACCATCACTCCTGTGTTCTAATGCTACATTGTGTTACTTAATGGTGTTGAAAGGCTAATTGATGATTAGAAAACCCTTGTGCAGTTATGTTAGCACATGAATAAAGTGGGAGTTTTCATGGAAAACATGAAATTGCCTGGGTGACCCCAAACGTTTGAACAGTAGTGTATCATTTTTAAATTGTACTTATTTTCCCCACTGTCACTTTTGGGTCTCCACACATGAAATCCAAGATCAAAAATACAAAATAAAAGCACAAAATTTTCATTTTCAAATTACTTGGTGCACTTTAAAGTTGCCAAAATAAAAGCAAAAAGGAAGCAAAGACATCAAGTTTTGGATTTCTACAGTTTTACAATGTCTCTTTGCATACAGACAATTCTGATAAATACAGTCGAAATCAAATAAATTGTACAGAGTTGCCTGTGCTTCATAAGCATGAGCATCTAACTGGAAACACAAATTAATAATAGGAGTCTTTGGTGCTAACATTCAACTAGAAACTCAGTGAGCTGTTTGACCTTCATGATGAATAAACCTTCGTCTCTTTGATCGTAGCCCTGAAGACCAAACTACACAGTGTAAAAAAAAACTTAGAGTACAATCTGCTGAAGGGGAAAGGCTAATACAAAATATTAATACAAAAGCCTGTTTTCACACTCTCTGCATACTAGAAGACCTTTAAAACTCCCAATTCAAGAAAAGACTAAAACATGCAAATTGAAGACAAACCCTTTTCATGCATTTTCAGTGAATAAATCCACTCTGCATAGGTAGTAATGACATCCAATCAAGCATTAAGTGAACATTTAATCAAACCGTTACCTGAACACTCTTCCTGGACCTCAGCAGGCTCCTGATTGGTCGTCACGTCTGGAGGTCCTGATGCCATGGCAGCACCGTCACTGCTGCGAGGAGACAGAAAAGATTCAGCGTTGATCATAATTTAATGATAATACGTCTCTGATGAGATCCAGGAAAAGGTCAAGGTGAGGCTGGATGTTTAGATCATTATTGGTTCATTTAAATAAATTAACAAATACAGAAATGTGAGGAAAAACCCAAACTTTTGAGTTTCTTGCAGCCATTTTTTGACAACAGAATTCAGTAAAACAAACAACCAACATAAGATTATATTATTTTGATCAGTTATTTTGTCTTAACCTGCCTCCATCTCCTTATTTTGCTCATGCAGCAGCCACCACCTGCAATATGATCACACTCCATGGATTGTAAAGTGATTAATGTCCTACTTGGGAGTGTCGTGACTGAGAGTAAAAGTGTTTGGCATGAAGGGATGGAAGCCGAACAGAAAACAAGTTCGACTTAAAATCTGTTATATAACTCCTGCATGCATTGATGCTGATTTATTTACTCGTTCCTTTAAAGCTGAACATGTGAAGTTTGTCCTCGGCGAACTTCAGTTTTCTATTCTATCTTGTGTTTCAATCATCACTACAATCCAAACAGTCTGAACAGAAGCATCTCTGCTATGTTTCCAGGGTTCTGCTCTCACGTCTTCTTCTCTGAACTGAAATGTTCACGTGTTGCCAGCAGCAGATGCCCGGCAACGTCCAACACAAACTCAAACAGACACCAAATCACAGAACAAACTGGTTTCTTGTTATTCCTCTCAGCAGCAGTGCATCACGTTCTGGCTGCAGACTGAACCTTTACTGTGTGAGACACCATTTAAACGTCATCGTCCGGCTTCTTCTGAGCTTTTAAATCACTCATTTCACTTAATTTCATGAGTCTGTGGTGGAGTTTGAGGCCACGTGAGGTTGCAGCTCCAGCTAACGGACCTGTCAAACAGAGGGACCATTAATTCACAGACTTCCACACGACTTCCTATTCTAGTCTCAGATCTAATTAGCGATGCACTGAGCTGCGTGTTCAGGATTTCCTGTGCAGTTCGGCTGGAAGCTGAGTCATTGCTGATGTGGTTTTCAGTAAATTAATATCTCAGAGTTAATTGTGGCAAAGTCACCATTTATCTTGTTGTGGTGACAGAATCTGTAGAGGTCAGTGTGTCGGTCCAGATTTCAACAAACACTGGATCTATCACCATGAAACTTCATTAAGACATTCATAGTTCCCAGAGGATGAATCCTGCTGACCTCCATTTGTACATTCAGAATTTCACTGTTTAGGTCTATATGCAAAACCCTGAACTAATCTGGAATTTGTTGAATTTTAATGAAATACAAAATGAAATATGATGCATTTTTATAGAACAGAAAATGGTAAAAATAATAAGCAAATGCAAATGTCTCAGAAGTTAAGGCCTTGTCTAAATTAAGATGAATATTTTGTGGCTTTTCCTTCATCTGGGCCTTTTATCCACAGACTAATGGCATTTTGGATGTTTTTCAAATGCTTTTAAAGTAAAGATGAACTCTGGTTTTCCTTATCTTTGAAAGAAAAGCAGTTTTTCCATGAAAATAACACCATTAAATTAATCAGAAATACAGTCTAGACATTGCTAATGTGGTAAGTGACTATTCTAGCTGGAAACAGCTGATTTTTAATGGAATATCTCCATAGGGGTACAGAGGAACATTTCCAGCAACCATCACTCCTGTGTTCTAATGCTACACTGTGTTAGCTAATGGTGTTGAAAGGCTAATTGATGATTAGAAAACCCTTATGTAGTTATGTTAGCACGTGGATAAAAACATGGAATTTTCTGGATGACCCCAAACTTTTGAACAGTAGTGTATATGTGTTTTGTACAACATAAAGGTATACTAAAGCTGCATCTGCGGTGTCCTATATTACTTCACATAATATAATTTCTTTAGTTTAAAGAGCACAAAAATGATGAAATGACAGAATGTCAGTCTCTGCTATTTAATTATTCGTCGATATCAGCTGACCTGCATGCTTGTTGGAGCATTTGTAGTTGTTTTTGTGTTCTCAGACATGTGTTGCAAAAACAAGAGTTGTGCCGACAGATTTCTCTTAAATGAAGAAGATAAGCAACTAGAAAGTAGTGTTAGTTTATACAGGGCAGAAGAAGGGCTGCCCATAATTTAATGGTTTGTAAAAGAAAATTGTTTAGGTTCAAAGTTACTCTTGTCCTTCTATAACACTGAAAAAAGACTGTGCACAGTGTATTTGACTATTGCACATGTACAGTAACTAATATCTAGTAATAATAGTGCAATTAACTCTATTCCTCATGTTACACAACTGAAACCATTGGACAGGTCAAACTATGAACACAGTTGACTTAACTGCAAACAAGAAGTTTTTACAGTACTACTAATGTATTATAGATATAACAAGCTGCTTTAGCAAGAGATGACAACTCCATCCAGCTCCAGGAAAACATTGCAATGTGTGTTTTTCAGGGGGAAACAGTTAAAAATTATGTACTACTCCTATACTAAATAAAATACTACTATATAAAATCCAGAAATTGTTGATTCTGTTCAGCATGACGTCCATGCTTTCCATGATATCCATGTTTGCCGTCAGTGCAAACGGCCTCTTGCTCTCCATTAAGAAAGTGACTGGAGAACTTCTTGTCAACTGTGTTTACAGTGAGTTGTGTATTATAGAAACAGATGGTACATTCCACAGGGTTTGTTGACACGCAGAGAGTCTGTCGTCAGTTTTACCATTACGTAACCGTCAGCTACTATCAGCATCTAAACTCTCGTTAAAGTCACAAATCTTCATCACTGATTCGTTTCCAGAGTTTCCTTTATTATCTACAGCAGAGAAACAGCTGAACTGAACTGATCTATGAGAGTCGCTGATATCACCTGTTCAATAAACCACAAACTACGGTATCTATATTGCTTTAATATTTCAAATATTGCATCTCATGGTCATAAACATGATACACTGTGCTGTTGTGTTTCCATTTCCTGTCTGCTGCCACTAAAGCCAGGAGTTCATCACAAACACATCGACTCAGGAGCCTTAATAACATCTCCAGGAAACAGATACAGACAGAAACAAACACAGACGTTCATACAGCAGGTCGTCTATGATATGAACCAACGGAAACAATGAAGAGCCACAGAGAGATGGGAAGTGCTGATGTTAGCCTCATATTTAGGAATAAAGAAATGAAACCTGTGCTTGATCTAAAACATTGAGGTGTTTCATGGGGGAGAGCTGCAGTTTGACTTGGGCAGCATAATTAATTGAAATATTATCGAAATCGCAGTGGACAAGTGCAATAACTAAACCAAAGGAGTTGCAATTTCAGAAACAAGAAAAGCACTCAGAGAGCGCAGCACTCCGTCAAGGCTGCTCAGTCGTATAATTTCCAACGGCTGAAATCTTGATAAAAATTTGTGGCAGACATCATGGCACCATAGAATGTGGCCATTTAATATAGATGTACCCACAAACAAAATGACCTTGTGCTGAGCTCAGGCGTGTGTTCTGCATGTGTACGTTATGTATGGATACCAAATCGCATGACCTAAATATGTAGCGGGAATTGATGGGACTCAGAAACATCCCCACAATTTAATCAATTGTTCCTTGTAACATTTCCGACAGATAAGTCCCAATAAGTCTGCAGCGGTGGATTTGTAGCAGGATCACAATCATGTGATTGTTAACAGGCAGCTGACGTAGTGTTCACTTGTCATAGTTACAGTGACGCTGTGCTGCTATCTCGCATTGATACAGAAATCTTTAACAAATCCATGGATCCAGACAATAAGCCGCATCAATGCCAAAATCTAATCACTTAGTCCTTGTGTCATTTCTGACCTTATCTGAAAATTTCATCCAAATCCATAATTCCATTTTTTTATCCGTCGGAAATCATACGACGAATGAGCAGCCTTGGCAGAGGACTGCGCTGTCCCAGTGCTTTTCTTGTTTGTCACTTTTTCACTTGCAATTTAGATTTGTGGCAAACATGCAGTGATTTTTTGACTAACTTTGTGTAAAACATGTGGGTGGTTTGCTGCAAAATCCATATTTTTGGGAAGTTTTTGTCATAGAAAAGGTTTATTTCTGGTTCTCAGCTGTTCGTCCTCTGCCTATGTTGGTTTTCACACAATTTGTATAAATGTGTGCAGTACAGTCTATGAGTGTATCTCACTTCTTGTCTGGTGTCATGTGGGGCAGAGTTCAGGCTCCCTGTAATCCTCCAGAGGATAAAGTGGGTTTTAGCTAATGGATGAAATTTTCCATTAAAGTTCTCCAGTAAAGCAAAGTAAGCAGGAAGTCCACTGCAAGTTTGCCACAAATTCAATTTGCATATGAAAATACGACTTTGCTGCAAACTTGCGACAACATTGCCAAACGCCAACCTCAACTGTTTGTCCGAAACCTAAACATTTTGTCTGGGCAGGAAAGTAAATGAGTGTATTTCCAGAAAGTAAATGATGTCTTGTTGTGTTGAAGGTAAACTGTCATTTTAGGGAAACTGCAACTATAGAAGAGTTGATATAACACTGAAAAATCTGAGGAAACGGTTTTATATTGTGGACAGATTGGAGGTCAAAGGGTCAGGGGTCAAAGTGACTGACCTGCTCCCACTTCCAAAGCCGGATCCCCACGGCGACATCCTCCGCTTCATCTACGAGAAGGACGAGGAGGCAGCAGGGGATGAGAGGAAGGAGGGAAGACAGGCAGGAAAGTGGATTTGCAAAGACGGGAAAAGTTACAGAAGTGGGGATGAGTAAGGATCACATAAATAAAGAGCGAAGAGGAGAGGAGGGACAAACACAAGATGGAGGGAGGGAAGAGGTCAGAGCAAGGGGTTGTGGGAAAGAACAGCATGAAAGGAAAGAATAGTCGGTTAGATAAACACAAGAATATTGAGACGAAGACGAGAGACAAAAGGGAAAACAGACGTACAGTAAACACAGAGGCCTTTTCAGCGGAAAGCAGCGGCGAAATTTGCAACCGAAGACGGTGAGGAGAGTTTAGTGGAATTATGTTCTCACTGAAACATCCGAAACAAACAAACAAAAGACCCGAGAGGCTTTTTTAACAGAGAAGGAAAAATAAATCTTGTAGATCTTAACAGTTATGGAAAGACCTTCATGTTTTCCAACCAAATTCAACAGAATTAATGAGCGTTTCAAGTATTTTTCCATTCATTTTAAAATATTTGCACACGGATTTCAGAGTTTGCAATCAGTCAAACTAATTTAATCTTCAAAAGATGTAAAAATAGTACAATTTTCCACACAGTGCAGCTTGTCTGTGTGGTTATGTGAGCTTAGTGCAGGTTTTATACAGTACAACTAATAAACTCTCTATTATGACCAACTTTTGTGAAAATTTGTGTCAAAAAGCTGTTGATGCATTTCGTAAAACCAAATACTGAGGAGGACAAATTCAAATCCAGTTTGTGCATTTTAAATGTGGACATAATCTTGGGTCCACTGAGTCCATAATGGCTCTAAACAATGACAGATTTATTGATTAATGGGCTGATTTTGAGAAAACTTGCCGATCACTGGCTCCCACATAATCTGATCACTTTGGGGCTGAATAACAGGATCTGTGCTGGGTCCACTTTCAAATCAGAAAACGTCACCTGTCATGCTGAGAACAGGCTGCTTTTATTATAAATATCATTACTGCTAAAGGACAAAAAGGTAAAGCTAAACTCTCACTGAGCAAGAGAGAGAAGAAGCAGCAGAGGAGGAGACATAATCCACTTATTGTCTGCTAAGCTAACAGATAATAAAACTGAAGATGAAAAATGTTAACTAAAATGTACATTTGCGCAGAAATTTGTGTCTCTGTTGGTAGTTATTAAATTTCTGTATTTTATCTCCTATAAATACAACACAGTGACATCTCCACAATATACTGGCCATCAGCTGCCCTGTTTCTCTAAATATTCGCATCAAACACTGAAAAACTCACGTCAGCTGACTGCTAGTTCTCAATACAGCCCAGTTTATTCTATAGAGGGTGCAGAAGACACTCTACATTCATGCGTATATTCACATAAGTTGCATGTGAATAGATTTAAAGCATCAGTTTTAATTCTGTTTCAAGTCTGGGTCAGACACTGTATAATGGATAATCTAACTTGTAGTCCTTGTGATTGGCTAATTTTGTTGCTTCAAATTGTGATTTCACTTTAAAATCGATAAATTTCTCACTCCTTGTATTGTATCTGCTATAAATCATACCTGGCAAACAACATGCCTCAACAAATAAACACAAAGAAAGTGTTAAATAAACAGTTTATCTCAGATGATCATGATTTTTTTTGTCTATGATTTTCTTTTAACCGTTGCAAAGTTAAAATACAATGAATAATCAGGCTGCTTTGAGATCAGCACCACATTGTTCCACAGTTACAGAAAAACACCAATGCAAAATTAATGTCCTGATTTATATAAACAGCCAGAGGCGTTTCTAATATTCTTTAAATGAGTGAGACAGAATAACAACCTCCTCCAGCCAATATTACACATTTTATGGCACAACTACATTAAAGAAGACGTGAAGAATCTCATAAATCTGCACCGAGTCTGTTCTCATCACAGTTCAACTAGATTTTACATGTTTACTACGCAGACTGTTACATTCTGACATCCATCATTTTGTAGATCTGAAGCCCATAAAATTTCAAACCACAGCAGCCCCCGTAACGCCTTATTCTTCTGCTCATTGTAAACATTGTTTTCTTGAGTCTGCTTGTACATTAAATGCTTTTCTCCAAGTTGCACAGGTGATCAGAATCAGAAATATTTTATTGATCCCTGAGGGGAAATTGATTATATCAAAGCTGCTCCCATTGAAAGCCTTAGAAATTTAAGCAGCATAAAAAAAATATAGGACAACATGAGAAAAACAAGATAAACACTCAGAGTGCAGTACTCCGCCAAGGCTGTTCATTCCCCCATACTGCATTGTCAGAAATGCAGCATTTTTTTTTAGAAATGCAGCAATTTTATTTTTATTAGTTATTGATGATCAGAAATCACAGCAACATAGAATGAGGCCATTTAATATAGATGTACTAACAAACAAAACGACCTTGCACTGAGCTCAGGCATGTGTTATGCATGTGTGCGTTATGTACAGATACTGAATCGCATGACCTAAATATGTAGCGGGTGGTGGGAATTGATGGGACTCAGAAACACCCCCACAATTTAATCAGTTGTTCCTTGTATCATTTCAGACGGACAAGTCCTGATAAGTCTGCAGTGGTGGATTTGTAGTAGGATTGTAATCATGTGATCGTCATCAGTCAGCTGACGTAGTGTTCACTTGTGTCATAGCTACAGCGACGCCGTGCTGCTATCTCACAATGATACAGAAATCTTTAACAAATTAATGGATCCAGACTATAAGCTGCATCACTGCCAAAATCTAATCCTTTGGTCCTTGTGTCATTTCAGACCTTCACTGAAAATTTCATCCAAATCCGGTAGTCTGTTTTTGAGTAATGTTGCACACAGATGGAATGACAGACGGACAGACAAACATACGCCGATTGTCACATTACTCTGCCATGCTACTTGGCAGTGTAAAAATATGTCCTAATCAGTAGAAAGATAGCGCAAAATACTAAAATGTTCGTTGCACTCGGAAAATTTAAAAAGAAAAAAGCTACATATAAATAATCATTATCTATATGTAATAAATAGCAATAGTTATAATTGTGTTATTGCACAGAGAAGTTGTTTACTGATAGTTTATTAACTTATTTCATGCAGTGTAAACATCATCAGCTTTATTTAGACGTCCATGAGTGTGTGCATGAGAGAGTCTGTCTGTCAGCCTCATTACATAACAATGGATTAGCACGTAGCGGCATTCAGCCCAGTGGGGGTTTGGCTTTATTAGACAGCAGAAATAACCTCATTAACACCCACATACAGTCAACACGCACACCGACACACACACCACACAGCGGAGATAAACGCATCCATATTCGACTACAACTTTACATCTGAGCAGAAATGAAGCTAACAAACAAGTTAAGACACACCATGATACACTCCTTCTTCTTTAGTGCCATCTGCTGCCAGTTGAATCTCGCCCAGCGTCCAGATCCAGACGACACAAATCTGACTGGACCCAACGGCGTCCAGGTAGCAACTCAAAGCTTCGAGGAAAAGCTGCAAGATTCAGCTAAAGGAGTGAGCTCCTCTGAGTTGAACTTGATTTTGTCTGCAGGGTTTCTATCCTTCTCACGTAAAGCAAATCTAATCAAGTTCAGTCCTAATCCCTCAATGGAACCAGTGTTACCAGACTCATTGCACCACAGGCTTATGGTGGTGACTAATTGGCTACTGTCACATGCAGATGACATTATGTTTGACTGAGATCCCCCTCATTGGTGCATATTCTTGATTCAGAAATTAAGCTTTTAATGCGGTTAATAAACCCATTCATGGTTTCGCTGCATGCAGCCTGCTCTTGTCTATCTGTGAAGGAATAATCTAATGTAGCAGGACGAAGCAAATCCACTCCACTCCAGTCCTAATTGTTGTGTACCAGCAGCTGAACACGGCTAATATCAACCTGATTGCATTACAGCAGCAATTAGGTCTGCAGAGTGAAGAGCTTACAGTGTCTGAGCACCACAAACACAAGCTAAGAGCTCAGTGAAAAACAGCGTGTGGCGGAAATATTTTACCATCTGAAGTGAAACACGGCTGGAATCCAGCTTCTATCACTGCAATGTGACTAGTTCAAGAAATCTGGTAAAGCCTTCTCTCTTAGATAACGTGATTACAGCACCGTAGAGATTTTCCATTAGGCTCGAACAGACAGAAAAACCCCTTAGCTGCGTAAAAACCCGAGTCATGTGAAGGCTGTTGGTGCTGAACTGTATATGAATGAAATTTTTGTTTTCCGTCGTACATTCCATCTGCTCAGTCACAGATCATCAGTGAGGGGTTTAAATGAAGAAACAAGCTGCTATGAATCATTTAGGCACAAATTCTAGCCTTAACCCTCTGAACACCAGGAATTGTTTTGCTCCTGTCACATTTCTATCCACTGTGGACTCATTTTTTCTTGTAATATAATGTCCTGTATCCTCTACGGATAGAAGAAAGAAAATGCAAAAATCTTGTTTTTTTCTGCAGGAAAATAAAAAGTTTAATACCATAAATAAGTAAAAGCTGATTATTTTAATATTCATTTTGCAAAAGTTTTAAATAGTCAACATGTTCTACATTTTTTCAAGTGGTCACAGGTGTTATCTATAGGGGAAAAATTACTGACTCTACAGACTTTAGAAGTTTTACTATTTACTATGTTTTCATTTGTTTCTGCTATCGTTTAGCTGGAAAGTCCCTGAATTTTCTTTACACTTCTGTTGGTCACAGCTGAGTCATTAATGCCTTCCTGAATGCGCAGAAAAGTGCAGAATTTTTTTTTTTTTAATTATTATTTTTTTTAACATGCAGAACAAAGTGGTTTTGAAAAAACATCACGATTTTGCCCTTTAATTTGATTAAACTTGAAGGAATGGCATGTGACCGATGAGCAGTTCAAGGACTGGTGAAAGTCTGACTGTTCTTCCTGTTAATACAGTTTCTGGCTTTAAAATATAGTTTAAATTTGGAGATTGAAAGGTTTTAAAGGTCAGAAAGTTAGAGAACACACACAAAAAAGTCTGTAAAATGTTAAAGTTCTAACTCCCTGATGGAGAGGCTTAATTCTTATCAGAGCAAATGTTTCATTTTTGGCAAAATTTTAAATGAGACATGCAGAATAAAGTGCTTTTGAAGAAATATTGTGATTCTGACCTTAGATTTGATGGAGCTCTCTGAAGGAATGGCATCTTTGCCATCAGATGAGAAGTTCAAGGACTGTTGTAAGATTGAAAACTGGACAATTCTTTCTGTTATTTTAGTTCCTGGCTTTGATAAATGGTGCAGTTTTGGAAATTTTTAAGAACAAGCATGCCTTTAGGATTGAAAGAGATTAAATAACACAAAAAGTCTGTAAAGTGTAAGAGAATCAACTCCCTGATCGACATGTTGAATGTGAAGATGGCTTTTTTTGGTCTTTCCTCATGTGGGATTGACTGATCTGGACTCTCTGACCTTGGACTCGCAGCCTCTAATTTCCGTAGCGAGGATCGCTATCAACATATCCCTGTGTGTGGAATCCATGCTGGAAAACTTAAAAAGACCTATTTTTAGGTGCCTGGCCAGCAAAGAACTAAAGAAACCTCGTCTCATACTGTATTTGAGACACAAAGCCGGTCTTAAGAGGAGATGAGAAGCTGAGCGGAGGAAGTTGGCCGCCGTAATATGATGTTAGTGGGTCCATGACCAGCCGAAAACCTTCAATTTCCACAGAGAGAAAGAGAAATGAATCAGGACTGAATGGGGAGGGAGGAGAAGGATTTTTCCAGGCAGCTGAAATGATAAACTTGGCTGACTGAGACGAATCTCTCTGTGTGGATGCAGCTGCAGCATGTTGTATATACAGTCATTAGCTGCATGGATGTCAGTTTTAAAGTGTATATACAACATAACGCATGTACCATATGCAGTCTGAAGCGGCTTATGCATCTTAAGCACGCAATTATATTTAAAACAACCTGAAATTCTGTTGATTTGTGTAGAAAAACACATGCATTGCAGAGAATTTTGATATTTCAGACTCAAACCAGGCAGATGACCTTGAATGAATCTCATTTACCGTCTCTGATTGTCTCTCTTTATCCCTCATTTTTCCTCTCTACTGTGCACATCCACCGAATCATACTGGGATTTGCACTTTTTGAAAGTGGATGGCATCCACTTTCAAAAAGTCCTATTGAGAACTCCTTCATTAGCCGGCTTCTTTTACTTTAAATGAAGTGCAATTATCAGGTCAAATCAGAGACGGTGTAAAGCTTTTTGTTTTTAAACTGTGGAGTTGCTGGAGCGAATTTCATGACAAATAAAGTTACTGAATAACCAAGATTCATATCAGGAGGTTAAATGTGGATTAAATACAGCTGATTTACAATCAACTAAGCAGTCAAAATGGCTTGTTATGCTTTGCTGTGCATAACAGAATGTCATACTTACTACGTTAGTCACCAACCAAGCAGATCTAGTTGCAAAATGCCGGCATTTATATCAGTGAAAAATGACCAACCAACAAGTGAATAACACTACTGGAGGGGAATGCTGCCTATCTTCTTATTCTTTATAGGATAAAATCTAACCCCACTGGATCAGATCAAGGAAAACAGAAAGTCATTCCTGCTTATATCAGATTCACATTAGTCCTCTCTATTTAATGCAAAGATTAAGTAAAACTGAAGTCTATTATATATAATCTGAATATTTTGGTTAGAAGTGCGAAAGTACTCACAAAGACCAACCAAGCCAAGAACTTTGACTTGAAAAAAAATAATTTGTGTAACACACCTAAGAAGTACTCATGTCCTTCACTCAAGCAAAAGTATCAATGCAGCAACACAAAAACACCCCATTAAAGTCAAAAGTCCTGTTGGAAAAACCTTCAGCAAAACCACAAAAGGGTTAGCAGCAAAAAAAGTCAAAGTATTAAAGTAAAAGTTTGGTTCCTCTGATTGACATATTTTTACATCAGATATCATTGGACTATTATTAGTGAAGCATCAGTGTTTCAGCAGCAGGTTACTGTTGTAGCTGCTGCAGGTTTAATAAATGTGAGGGTTCCAAACATGATTCATGGAAATGGAAAGAAGAAAGCAAACAAAGTTCTGGTACACAAATCTGTTTTCAGTTTTACTCTAATCTTTTAAATGAAACCATTTGAGAAGCTTAGAGGGAAAAAATCACCATTTGAAGGAGCCTGTTAACTCCTCATAGACATTTGAAATGTGAGCCTGACGACACACCACTGTTTCTAAGAAACCAAAGAGGTTGGAAACTGATTTAACCTGTAATCTTGTATTATCTGCTACTAAAATATTCATCTTAGAAGTAACAGAAGCTGTCAGATAAATGTAGTGAAGAATAAAGTATAATATTTCACTCATAAATGTAGTGAAGTGGAAGTATAAAGTAGCAGAAATGGAAATACTCAAGTAAAGTAGCTACAAATGAGCGCAGTACTTGAGCAAATGTACTTAGTTACTTTCCTCCACTGCTGTTGTGCTGAGTTGGATGACAAGATCAACATCACTGTCACATCTGTAGGGCAAGTATGAAAGTAGGAGAAAGCTGGTGAGCTTAGCTTAGCACAAAGACTGGGAACAGAGGGAAACTGTTAGCCTAGCAATGTGTAAAAAATTAGCAGCATCTACATGTTGTGTTTTGTCTGTTTGTGGTTTACAGAGTTCAACTGTTTGTTTTTGCAGAGACCTCACAGAATCCAGTCCAGTCTTTAGGAATAAAATAAACTCAATGTCTGCAGGTTCTAGAGAAACCAGAGTGATATCAGTTTTCTTCTTCATCTCACAAAATATGTGAATTTCTACGGGCGCATCTGTTGACCAGAGCAAACACATCAGGGCTTCAGATTTTGTCATTTTTTTCTACCAGTCGATCTGGATCTGGTTCATTCTGAATGCTGCACCAGGTGCAGTTTGCCTGTTTAATCTGCCATCTTGTCACGTTTCTCTACATGTTATTTAATAAAGCATTAATGGGGAACAGCACATAAAAAAGGCAGCGTCCTCTCAGGATAAACATCTTTTCCTTCTCCTGCCGCTTCCCTCCCAGACATTAAAAAGCTTTTACGTGAGGTTTGTTGTTGTCGAACTCATCTCCTTTACTTGAAGGAGCTCGATTTGAGCGAACGGGCCTTAAAAGGATATGAGAAATATATAAAGAATGTGGCCAGATAACAGCTCCACACCGACATTTCTTTATCCTCCTCCTCCTCCTCTCCTCATTCTTTTTTACCTCCTGTCTCATTATCTCACCATCCCTCAGTTCTGGTTCTTTGTCTGTTCCTCTGTCTCCCGTCCAGCTGCGCATACCGAACCGGGAACATGGCCTTCACAACCGCGGTATTTCCTCCTGACCCATTCAGTCATTCCACGGCTGCATGGTCAGCAGGAGACGGTGACCAAGAAGGAAATTAATCCTTAAATTTCACTCATGAACTCTGAAGACTGTGACTTTCTACTGAAATGTGAAGCAAACAAATCTGACTGACATAGGAATTTTTGAGAACCAAGTAGTGATTGAATTTCTGTTGGGTGCAGTTTAAAGATGTTTAAAGGCATTTATTCAAAAAAACAGCACACATTTCAGAGGCTACTCGTCGTTTAAATGACTGGTAACTTCCTTAATGACACATTTCCTCTACAACTTTTACATATAAGCTCAGATGCTACCATCACAAGAATCAATACTTTAGCACCAAGTTGATGAAAACGTTCTGAAAAGATGATGGTAGTTGTTTTTCCATGGTTTAGTAAAGATACAATAGATGCTATAGGTTCTCGAGACAGTGGACAATAACAACATGCAAAATTGTTGCGGTGGCAGACGCAGGTGCAGCAAAAAGTCTGTACCGACATGTGGGAGAATAAAACAAAAGCCACAAGTTGTGTTTCCATTGGATGATCACAGACAATTATAGACAACCAAAAGCCAAACAGTATTGCAGAGGTTTTGGAAGGAATGGTGGAAAATTTATCTCAGCAGCTCAAAGACAGAGATTCAGAATTCAAGCTGAGTTTCTGCAGAGTTTAAGTTTTTTTTTCAACTTCATATTAAAAATGTCAGGCAGCTGACATAGTGTTCACTCGTTGCCATAGTTACAGTGAGGTTGTACTGCCATTTCGCAATACAGAAATCTTAAACAAATCCGTGGATCCAGACTATAAGCCGCATCACTGCCAAAATCTAATCAGGTGGTCCTTGTGTCATTTCTGACCTTCCCTGAATATTTCATCCAAATCCGTTTTCCATTTTCAGTCTGACAAAATATGCTTATTTAGTAATTCTGGAATCAAGACACCCATAGTCTGAGGCTGGCATTATCATCGATACAAGCTGCTGTTTCTTAATGGAAATCTACACGTGAAGTTTGTTAGCCAGAGCTGACGGGCTAAAACAAAGATGTGGTAAACAGTCCTGAAAATGCAGTGACCAGTGCTGCATGCACTTTGTAAATGGGAAACCTGACAACAGAGAAAATATCCAACTTACTTTGCCCTGAAATATGAACCTTGAAATTCCCAGCATTGCATTAAGCAATCGAGCAGTCACGATTTATTCCCATCAGGCATTACAATGTGCCAGTGAACTCCAACGACTTTTAACATACAGTATGATGCAGCACATCCCTGCTTGTTCAAATCACAGCGCATCAGCACCAACAAAATATCAAGCCCTCGGTTTATATTTGACTGAGAGACTTCGTGCTTGAAAAATCCTCCTTTAAACGGTGGTGAAGAACAAAATGTAGTTTGATTCTGAGCTCAGTATGTGCCAAGTTAAACCTGCAATTAAAGAAAGGGGATGAAAATGAGAAACACCACACTGCTGGAGTGTTTGCATGCAGCTCCAGTTCGTCTGAAACAAAACCAGAGATTACCGGTTGTAAAGCAAAGCAGAGTCCCAGATAAGAGGAAACAAAGTTCGGCTTCTTAGCCAAACCTGTCTGACTGTATTAATCTGGAAGAACAAGGTGGTGAGCGACTGGCTACGATTGGGTTCCTATGAGGGTAAAAGCTTGAGTAGTTTCATGGAAAACTCGCTTAAACTTAAGAATTTACTGGAATCATATCTTCCCATTCTTCAAATTCTCCTCAGCTGCAGAAACCTCAAGACTATCTATACATTTGTATATATTTTTTTTCTCTCTGATCCTTTATATACATTTAAATTAAATGAACTCTTGTACAGTGTTGAATCAAGCTGAAACTCTAAGTGAGGTCCAGATTTAAAATTACCGTTGAAAATTGCATTACTGTCCAAATAGCTCCAGAATGTTTTTCACCCCTGAGGTTTTGTGGCAAATGACAAACTATTCTTTTGGGTTTGGGGGTTCCTCTCATCTTCCAGCTCTTCTTCTTCTTCCTTTGCCACATTCTCTCCTTCCCCTCCTGTTTAAAGGGGGCTGAGCTCTTAGCAACAAGCCTTACATGGACTCGAGACAGAAACTGACCAAACACTTCCATCAGTCACTCGGCACAGTCCACATTCATTTACGGCTGCATCACCATTCCTGCAGTACAAACTCCAAATACTGTGGTTACATAATGACTCTCGGAGCAGAAAAACACAGGGAGGCCCGCTGAGAAAGTGACAACACACTTGTCCTCAGGTTTAATATTTATGATGTGGACTTCCACACTACTGGTGAGTTGGGAAGAAAAAAATTGCAAAAACTAAATCAAGAATAAAACGTTAAGGATGAAAATTAATCATTAATTATGTTGTAGCCAGTTAAGCCTTTATTTAGCTCAGTCACTGTTGTTTGCCTGTCAAGCTTTTCCTTCTTGTGCAGCAGATGCAGTTTACCACTCAAAATTCTACATGAACAGTGGGTTCCTGATTCAAACCAGAGGTTTCACATTATGAGCCAGCAACCGCCAATTTTATCAAGTGAAAGGACAGCTGACCCAAGCAGATTTTATCCACTAGAGATGTTAGGCGAGCATTAACTCTGGGAAGTGGCTGAAAGTTTGTCTTTAGTTTGCTGGGTTTGGAAGTCACAATGAATTTATGCTTTACTGCTGGGATTTTGAATCGCATGTAACCATAGACTGTATATAAAAGGTGGACTACTGTTTTGAAACATCCAGTTTGGAATTTGGTCTGCTGGGTCTTTTGAAACTAGATGTAACAGAAAAGCCCTCAGAGAGCGCAGCTTTGCCAAGGTTGCTCAGTAGTATCATTTCTGACAGCTGAAATCTTGAAAAAATTTGTGGCAGAAATCACGGCACTATAGAATGTGTCCATTTAATATAGATGTTCCCACAAACAAAATGACTTTGTGCTAAGCACAGGTGTGTGTTATGCATGTATATGTTATGAATGGATACTGAATGGCGTGACCAAAATATGTAGCGGGCAGCAGGAATTGATGGGACTCAGAAACAGCCCCACAATTTAATCAATTGTTCCTTGTATCATTTCTGACAGATAAGTCCCGAAAAGTTCGCAGCGGTCAATCTGTAGTAAAATTGCAATTATGTGATTGTCAGCAGGCAGCTGACGTAGCGTTCAGTTGTTGTCATAGTTACAGTGACGCCGTGATGCTATCTCGCAATGAGATATGCATGAAACAGAAAACTTTAACAAATCAGTGGATCCAGACTAGAAGCCGCATCACTGCCAAAATCTAATCAGCAGGTCCTTGTGTTATTCTTGACCTTCCCTGAAAATTTCACCCAAATCCATTCACTATTCCGTTTTTGAGTAATGTTGCGAACAGAGAGACAGACAAACATTGTCACATAACCCTGCTGTTCCTTGGCGGAGGAACAAGTAGTGAATCTTAATGGAGAACTTGAGAACATTAGACATCGCAACATGGTGACCAAGTTGCCCCAACCCTTGAGCAAACTCTTTATGTGCACTTACTCTTTATGACAAAATCGCCTTCACGTTTTATTTAAAAAGTCTTGAAACTAGCAATTGAGTACATAAACTCATTAGGAAAATATTTACTGAGGTAACAAATCATTTAAGAAGTAGGGTCATTTTTCATAGACTTCTACGTTTTGGACTTCTTTTATCGAGCAGAGGAGTCGCCTCCTGCTGGCTTTTAGAAAGAATGCAGGTTTAAGGCACTTCCAAGTTGGCTTTACTTTCAGACCTGGAGGAGTCTATATTTTCATTTTAACAATGAAAATGCTGTGAGAGAGATCTAACCAATACATCTGGCAAACATGAAGAGTGTATGAGCATAAGTCCAACCAAATCCAACAAAGAACGCAACACATACCGTTGTCTTTTTCAACATAGTAACACCCATACAGTATGGCAAAACTACACAATCTACTACCACGTTAAAATGATTTTGCTAGCTAACAATATTCAGCTTGGACTTTGAAGGAACACAATATTAGCTTTGTGATTTTAACCAGGTGATAAACTATTTAGTCAACCATGCTAATATTTACAGCTTACATTAGAGCAGATACACACACAGTTTAAATCAATTCTTTATACTTCCACATACATTTCTTGACTGAAGAAAGACTATATGAAAGACAACACCCTCCAATGTTTTCTTGAGCCTTGTCCACACCAATACAGACATTTTACAAAAAAAAAAAATCCACCCATTTTTGTTAGTGTGTGTCACATCTGCTTTGGTGAAGCTCCATCTACAGTGATTGTGATTGGTTTGCAGAAATACAAACAAACCAGAGTATTTTATTTAGAAAGATAAAGAGGTGTAGCAGGCTATCCAGGTCCACACAAATTGCATGCATGGTGCATGTTGTTGTGTAATATTTCACTAATCCTTAAAGTAGACATCGGCATCAGCATACTCATTGCAACTTTTGTATTGTTCACACAAATATTTTGTACAATCATAGTTGTGTTAGTATGTTGTTAAAGAGAAGGTGAAGGTAACAGTCTAGAAAAATATCAGGACTGAGTGTGTGTAAAGCCTGTTTTATGCTTGCCGCATCCGTGAGGTCTGTGCGGACAAATTTCGTCATTTTAGCAGCCACGCCCCCTCACACAACCCTTCTCAAGTGGAAAGTGTCCGTGTCGCGCACCTCCAAATTTTTCTATGTGGACAGAGACACGCAGAAAGCTGGTGGAAGAACAGCAGCTCCTAGCAGCAGAAGTTCAGAAATACAGGCATTTATATGATTCATCACGCAGAGATCACCGTGACAACCGGGTTATAAACAATTCATGGTGTGAAATTAAAACTAACTGCTCAAATGCAACTATTCGGTAAAATGCCATGTTGTAAGTGGTGTAAACAATGGCAAACTTCTTCTACTCTAGTTTAGTACTACAGTAGAATAGGTAGATGTGTGTTTGCAATACACTGCTCCCTGCAGTTTGGGAGCAAACGCCGCATGGAGTAGAAAGTCACACACGGTCTCTTTAGCAGATTTCCAAGCGTCTCATTTCAGCGCAGCTCCTTCCCAGCCTTAAGGTCTTGAATTGCATCGGTCAAAGTACAGCCCTGAAGTTGAACAAGCTTGCTTTGCCGAGTTATGACTGTTGAACTATGACTGTTTATAAAAGGGCCAAAAAAGGATGGCAACTGTGTTTTGCTTGAAAGTTTTAGCTAACAGAAAGTAGCAGCATGGATTATGAGAGCTGGTTATGGTGCTGCCAGTTAGACTTACAGTCTAAATGTCACTTTAGGGGGCAGGTTAACAGGGTGGATGACATCCTCCCTCAAACTGTTGACTGAACATGAACCAGTGGCCACTTGTGATATTGTGGAATAGAAAAATCCCCTGTTCTCCAAAAAGTATTTCACCCCATGAACCAATTTTTAAAAACACACGGGCCAATGTCCAGTGTTTTTCTGTTTCCTAGCTAAAGTGCTCTTCCATCAGTAAATGCCAAAGGTACTCTGCTTCCCCTTGAAATTACAACCTCATGAGTTCAATTTAAAGGCAGCCTCAGTGTTCCAGTTTGTAGTAAGAAGTGAATGAAGCCAGTCTTGGTTTCTGTGTAGAACAACACACTTCTGATTCTTTATTCTAATCTGCCGTCTAGCAGCTCATCTCCTCTTCTTCTAATTCACTTTCTCTCTGTGTGTCACACACACAAACAAAATGTTTGTCTAAGTCAACTCTGCTGAGTGGGCCAATAAAAGCTTGTATTGTTGTCCTGTCATGAGACTGAAAGGACAAAGACAAAGACAGCAGAAGGGGGTATCAGTGTGACCAACACCACATCGACAGAGCTCTGGTACAGAAAAAGATACTTTACTGAAGTCAAAAAGCTAAAGGCACTCATTATGCTGAGCCTCTGTGGTCCCAATCAAGCTGCCAAGCCCAGAGTCCTATATTTAGCCAATTCAAAGCATTAAAATCACTGAGGACTTCCATCAGCAAGAACAGAAACATGCACTGAGATTAAAATGAGCATCTAATATATCCAGTTGAGCAACAACATGACTGAAACCTGAGCCAAGGAAATTTACAGGAAATCTTGCTCATCCGTCAAATTTTCATGCATGCATGCACAAAAGACAAAAGCAAGTTTAGTTCTGGGACTTTCTGACTAATCATTCGCATCCAGTTAAAATCAGCCACACAGCTGACTGTCAGTGCCACCTACAAGCCGTCAACTGTCTCAATAAACAAAGAGAAACAACAGTTTGATGAGACTTCTGCAAAAAAAAGAGAGACTGTGTCAACTCCTTTAAGATGCAAATGAAGATCAGTGCACTCTAAGAAAAGATTTACTTCTGAAGTCATACTGTGGACAGCATGTCGTTAAAGTACTTCCAGTATCAAAGTGTATTAATGTGAACACAAGTTGTGGTAGAAGTGGTCTCTAAGAAGAAAGAATTATGCGTTGACAAAGATGAATCCTGATAAAGAGCCAAATGACACCCACGTCCTGTGACACAGAGTTTTACAGATTATGATGATACGAATGAGCAGCTTGATGAAGCAATGTTGATGAGCAATAATGTGAGGAGAAGATGTTGAAATATGAAGGGAATATTTTATGACTAAAACTTACTTCCGGCCCTTAAAGCATCCATACATCCCAGCCATGGTGATGAAGTCTGGAACTCTCAAATCCAACACTTTTGGGTTTCCTTCTTCCTCCTCTTCCCTCTAAACCAAACACTTCTTCCTCTCTGCAACAGAGAAGATGCCGTCCACAAGAGAAGATCGCTCTCTCCTCCAAATCAAACCATCCTCTGAGGTTCTTTTCCCTTTAGAGCTTCACTAATAGTCAAATTTCATACAAAAATCTCTTTTTTTTCAGAATCTGGCAGCAAACCAATCTTCACTACCCTAACACTCAACAGCCAAAGTGGGATTATGACAGGATCAGAATATCTTACAAAAACAAAGGAGGTAAGTTAGAAAAACAGACGTCAGGTTTTTACGTGCCGCCAAAACACAGGAAACTGCCTTTTCCTGAAGAGTCTCGTCACACAAAAGAATTGTAGCAGAAATTGTCAGAGCGGAGAAAACAATGGGCTGAATGAGTGAGTGGCTGCTGCATGTCTCGCTCTTCTCCTCCCAGTCACCACGACTGGTAATGCTGCAGAGGGAGGGAGGGAGGCAGATAAAGAGGGAGGAGTGAGGGAGGGAGGAGGCATGTGTGAACTAGATACTCCCCTCATGGACTTACCCTCCACTGTTTCTGCCTCCTTCTGCTGTTTAGCTGTGTTGGAAACCAAGTCATCCATTCTGGGATAGAAGCTTACACAGAGTCTAAACATTAGTGTTAATCGTACTGTAGCAGCAACTTTGGCAGGCATGTTGGAGATCAACAACAGCTCCTGGTAAAACTAAAACTGGTCTGATAACGTTGAGCTTTTCATTCATGCAATAATTCTCTTAAGGGTTTGGTTAATCAACATTTACACTACTGTTCAAAAGTTTGGGATCACTTAGAAATGTTCTTATTTTTGAAAGAAAAGCAGATTCTTTCGATGAAGATAACATTAAATGAATCAGAAATACAGTGTAGACATTGTTAATCTGGGAAATGACTATTCTAGCTGGAAACAGCTGATTTTTAATGGAATATCCACATAGGGGTACAGAGGCTAATTGATGATTAGAACACCCTTGTAGCACATGAATAAAAGTGTGAGTTTTCATGGAAAACATGAAATTGTCTGGGTGACCCCAAACTTTTGAAGAGTAGTGTAGTTCCGACCACAAGAACCGACCCTGTAGAACCTCTTTCACTGGAGCAAACAGTGCCTTCTCAAATGTAGGTACTTCAAAGCATCCCTGAAATGTTGCTGTGGTTGTGGGTCTTGACCTTGATTGGTTAAACTTAGACAAAACAAAGACAGAAGTTGGCTAAGTGACTTTCCACTGTAGGATGTAAAGACAAGCATGAGGTGGCACAAACGGGAACGACCAAATAATCTGCCCTTTTAGAATGTTTCCATTGCTGCTCAGAATCCCACATTAACTTCAAGTATGCCTAAACACCAACAGATAGTGGTTACTAGACCTAACTTCAGTTCTGTGAGCGTGTCGGAAACAGAACAATGGCATGTTTATTATATTAGCCTATAAGGTGAATTATACAGCGCTGATGGTCATGTTAGAGAGAAGACTGCCACTTGACAGAGACATCAAGTAGACAGAGAAGTGGCTCTTGTCTTCTCCAAGTTTTAGGAATGAGCATCAAGAATCAGAGGTACCAGTTGTCCCCCAAAACAACCCTGAAAGAAGTTCTACAAGGGAAGTTCTTGAGGTTTAAATATGCTTAAAGTACTAAAGTAGCCTTCAAGTTCCTGCAGATGAAAACAGCCATTTGCTGAAACTCTAGGAGGACAACAAGCTCTATTTTTCCAATATTTTCAGGTCCTGGTCAAGTAGCAGCCTTCTCCTCTCCAGCATCGGCATCAACAGAAACTTCACTATACAGGCTAAAAACACAGACCTCCATTGTTGTATTTCCTATGTACGAAAGTAATTGGAGTTACATCTAGTAATTTGGTATTGTTTTTCTCCACTCTGTTTGTTTAAACACAAGACACTTGTGCTCCAAACAGAAAGGATGCACACTCAATGAAGGACCTGGGATCCCTGACCCATCACTATACACACCAGTGAGCAGTGACTCCTCACACATCTCTGGGGGTCATCAGGTGGAAACCTCCCTTTGACAGTGTTTCGCCTATTTAGTCCCACAACACCTCCAGGAGGCTAGACAGTGAACTCTGGCATCCCAGATTCACCCCCTAGTGCCAGTTCACACTGCTCCTACACAATCCAAACAGCACTGCCACGTTCAACTGACCCAGGCTGTTTAGGAGATGCTCCAGGTAGTGACCAGTGCTGATGCTACCAGTTAGCTAGTGCAAGATGTTAAAAACCAACTGCTAAAAAGTGACAAAGAAACTATACTTATAAACTCTCCAAACCCCTCTACATGCTACTGCTAGCTGCAAGACTACTACCATGTCCAAAGCAAACTCTAACAAGAAAAAACAAAAAACAAAACAAAGACACAGTCACTACCTTACCCCATAGACTTACCTGAGAGGCCACATGGTCCCAGAGAGACTTGAACAGGCCTCTCCCCACCTTATCTACACTTCCTCTTCTGCACTCTGAATTAATGTTGTGGCCAAAGCTGTTCGCCACACCATAACAGAAACAGAAAGGCTATAAAGCAGCCCTATTCAATTAGCGGCCCGCGGGCCACATGCGGCCCGAAAGCAACCCTCGAGTGGCCCTAAAGCCACTGCCGAGTGATTGGGCCGAGAAAAACAGAAAAACATCTTTCAGCAACACTGACAAGTTCTTACAAAAATTCCAACATTATTGCAAACATTGAATGCAACACCTAGCAACTAACCCACAATGCATTGTGTTGAGGAGACGCGTTTGAAAAGTTAACATTAGCAGTTCTATACAGGCGAAAATAGCAGCGTGTCTTTTTCTATCCTGAAACGACAAATCGGCGAGGAAAACCGTCGGTTTAATCCTGCGTGGACTGACGAGTATTTATTTATTTACCACCAAGTCCGAACGCCAAACCCATGCGTTTACTCTGCAACGAGTGCTTTGCAGCGCTGAAAGATTATAATGTCCGAAGACACCACGTTGGAAAAAACATGCCGCGTTTCGGACAAACTTTCCCGAGGGATGTCATGAGAGAGCGGCTTTAATTCAAAGTTTGACTGCATCTTACAACCGGAGCTGTACTACAATGAAGCGGACTTGCACAGCTCAGGAAAGGGCCATGAAAAAGAGGCCGTTCACAGAAACTGTGAAGGACTGCATGTTGGCTGTCGTGGATGAAGTTTTAACGGACGGTAAAGTTAAGACGAGTGTGACATCTGCTATCAAACAGGTACCCCTGTCTGACACGTCAAACATTCTCGCCACAGATGTCTTCGAGACATGGTAAGTGCAACAAAGCAGCGTGCTGTAGCAGACACTAAAGGTAGTTTTATGTATTTATGTGACTATTTTCTGTTCACTTATTATAAGTTTCATATTTAAGAAAGTTTTGACAGTTATTTCACTTAGTATCACTTTATTGTGCACTTTGATGTCAGCTTTATTTCATTTCAAAGGGATAGTAACTATCACTGTGCCTACTGTTTATTTTTTTGATTATATGTGCTGAAGATTTTCTCAGATGAGACCAAATGTGGACAGGGACAAACTCTGTTTTTTGTTATTCCAAAAGAAGAAAAATGTCTCAAGTTCTGAAGGGTTGCTGCTAAGCAAGTTTCTTTTTAATGCACTTTGAGATGTGACCAAAACAAAAGATGGTGTTTCTAATCGGCACTTAGTTTTTATGTTCATATGCACCTTAACCTGTGCTTATATTTACCTATCAAAATGTGTTGAAGTTGTGTTTGAAATGTAAAATTTAAAGAAGCAGTATTTCAGCACAGGTTTAGTTTAAGTACTGCTCTTTTATTGTGTTTATGTCCTTTTGGATGTGGCAATACGTTAGTAAACATCCAGTGTGTTTGTCATCTTATCTGTTTGTGTTTAGTTTAAATGGTTAACTTTGCTCATTGTCTGCTAAAAACATCCGGCCCAGCTCATGTTCTTAGTCTGAAAATCCGGCCCAAGTCAATTTTTAATTGAATAGCCCTGCTATAAAGGTTCATTATGGTCCCTACAGTGGAAAACCCTCTAATGACATTATTTTGACACTAACATTGGTTCCTGTTATAATTTAACTTGTAAATTATAGATTTTCTCACGTTTGTCTTCAGTAGCTATTATACCAACAATTTTGTGAGTTAAAGTATTTTGATTGTTCCTATTGTTAACCTAAAAAATGAACAGATATTACAAATCTCACCCTAAATTGTCATTAGATAAAACCTAAATAAAGCATTTTTGAGAGTTAGGTGACACATCAACACCACTCTCCTGTGTACATAGAACTGGAGCCAGCTAGCCGTCTCTCTTTTAAGGTGTTCAAAAGTCCACCTGCCAACACCACTAAAGCTCATTAGCTCACATGCTAATTCTTACAAAGACAACAATCTAATAACGCTGTGGCTTTACAACCTGGACTGTTTTCTTAGCCGTGTGCAGTGACTTCCTAGCAGCTTGATCAAGAAATTCACCATTCCCTTCTTTTTAGTTAAAATAACATGATGTAAAGTCTTACTTAGGGAGATATAAAGGTGCTAGTAGGTTGATTTATTTACATATTGTTACATTTAACAGAGCCATTAACACACAAACGCATGAAAGTGGTATCGATCTTTTTATATAACAAGAAAGCAAACAAGTGCATTTCTCAATTGTCTAATCATACCTATAAATGGCATCATATTATACAAACAGACACGTATATTAGATTGTGAAGTACTAGACATCCACTGTGTATATGATATAGTGGTGCATTGTCCTTTTCTGCTTTCATATAATGAGTTTGCTTCCCCTGAATTAATCAATATAAAGCACTTAGACGACAGCATTCATTTTCTCACTGGACATGTGATCTCAATCATGGAAGCAGGTATTTTCCGTTTAATGCAACAATGAAACACGTATAGTAGGGTAAACAAAGAAGAAACTCTGCACAACATTCCCCTACTGACATTTAGATAGAGCCAGTTTTCATTTTAGGTCTTCTCATAGATGACAGTGACCATACTAATATATAAATAATACTGAAAACATTTTACTGGTCTTAAAAGAAATGGTTTTGAGGTCAGATGATGTCATATTTTGACAGTACAAAATAAATCACTGTGTTTTTGTTTTTATAATAATATACACAATAACTTTAACATCATGTGGAGGGTTTTCGAACAAAACACAACACAATTTCTGTCAGAATAGGCCCATCATTGACACCAATGATTTTCAAAACTGTAGCTTTGCTAATATTGGATTTTGATAAATTATGTACAAATCACCTACTACAGGAACATAAAGGTTAACCAGCAGTAAATATGTATTACTATCTGTCTAAAAGGCTAACTAGCTGACTGTATGTTAAGCTAATACTGTCACACTATATTGGATTGCTGTAGCACTAGCTAACTAGCTAACACTGTAGCCTTGCTAATGTTAGATTTCTAATGAATACATTAACTATTATCTAATACAGTAACTTAAAGGCTAACCAGCGGTAAAACATGTATTATTATCTGTCTAAAAAGCTAACTAGCTGACTGTATGTTAAGCTAATAATGTTATACTATATTAACTTGTTGTAGCACTTGGCTAGCTAGCTCTTTGCTACTGTCAATTTGACATTACTTTGATGTCATGAATTTTAATTTGAATAACAATCAAGTAAAATTATATTTTTTTTCCAAAGCCCCTCAATTGCAAAGACACTGGCGATAATCAAACCACTTTAAAAGAAAAATCTAAATTATTTTAGATGTGTTTTAAATGTGTTAATCTAATGTTTAGATTGTAAGCAAAGTCAAAACAACAGTAAAAGGTCTGTATTGTTCAGAGTGACATGACAGGTTACATTACTCCATTTTTAAGATTTCATATTTTAATAAAAAAAACTGTAGTCCAGTCTGTGATGATTCAATTACCCCAAACCCTCTAAATATTCCTAGAAACATATTTCTTGTGTACATATTATAAGAATATTCCAAAAAAACATATTTTTAAGAGAATAACTTTCTCTTTTAAAAAATACTTTCTTTGTTTTTACTCTAGACGTCACCTTCACCATCCCAACCTTGTACAAAAACACTGTCTATCAAAAGTCTCTCTCATAATAGATTTTTATCAGCATTTAAAGATATAAAAACATGCAGTTTCTCTAAGATAACAGTGAATTTACCAATACGCCAGCGTCCTTTAAATTCAACAGCGCAGAGCCTCATGCTAATCGTTCTATCCGTCTCAGTAGGGATGCAGCGTCGTGCAACAGCCTGTCGCAGCTAATCACCATAAGCAGGAAGCTTAACTAGCTGCAGCCACTACAGCTCCGAGCGCCAACGCTGTGTGTGAGGGGCTGCGAGGTGACATAAGGGCTGATCCTGAGATTCCCTGCTGCTAGATCCTCTCAGACACACAACCAAGACAAGGAGTCAATCTTAGATAAGTGGCCAATTTACTTAAGTGAAGTTTTTGACGTCATCGTGTATGACAGGGATCATCTTTACATGTTTTTAAAAGGATTAGTGAGATTTCCAGTGAAAGTAGTGTCACCAGATAGGGGCCTCTGAACTGAACCCTGTTATACAAATTCAGAAAGTTGGAAAAAAAAGTAACATGCAAAACACATTAATCATCACAGCATTCACAGAGGAATGGTGTTAGTGGAATGGATTTCTCAATCCCAACATGTCCAGACTGAGTGTTGTCTGGGTGATTCAGACGTGTTGAACCTGCCCAAATCACCAGTGTGTCTGAGTAAACAAAGAGAGTCAGTCTGTATCGGCTCGACAGCAAAAAACGCAAACACGCTGCCACAGACATCAGTTTCAACTTGCTGAAATGGAGAAATTTCTTTACTCGTACGTCACAACACTAAGTCTACAACATGACACTTCCAATAAACCTCCAGGACGGACCACTCTCAGGCTGAAGTGGTGTCGGTGGAGGATTTCCACCAATTTAATCTACGGGTTAATCAGTGTTTCCACCAATACAATCAGTGTTACATTGGATTTTGCTTGAGATTAATACCAGGAACCAGACCTGTGGGTTTTCCCATCCTGAATCACTCTCTGCTCGCTGCAACAAGGATTCAAAATCAGGATTCAGGGAAATGAATACATTGCATAAATAGTGAGAAAACAATAAGGAGGAGGCAGGATTTTTGTGTGCTGCAGTCACTGCTATACTTAGTAAAAGCATATTTTTTGTTAAAAAAAAAGTAAATATAAATAATTCTAACAGCTCCTCAGTGTTGTGTCTCAAGGACAGGAAAGGATGATTCAGTGCCACAGTGAAACTCTATTCTGCAAACAAAAAGCTTCCCAATCAAAGAAATGTAAAACACATCCAGTCTGGTTCCTCTCACATAAAACTGGGTCAAACCAATAAGACAAGTTAAGATGGTGCTCGGCTGCCAGAGAGAGAGGAAGAGATAGGTTTACTGAGCAGAACACCGCAGAAGAAGCACAAACGTATGGGAGCAACGAGTTTTATCATTTGGATGTAAAGCTCCAGAAAATCTCTCCCACTGGATGAGGAACCTGTGACGCCCTCAGAGCAACATCAGGATCTGAACTTCCTCTTGAATTGAGGCAATCATAAACAATAACAGTATGATTCTTGACTGTTGTTAGTAATGTCTTGTCATGATTTCTAAATCTTTTACAGAAACAGATACTTAAGACTATAACACTGAAGTTACTGATGTCAGCATACGGAATATGTTGCTTATTTTCTTGATTAATCGATTAGTTGCACTGTAAAATAAATACATTTTTTTCAGATTTTTTTATCCAAAATTATCAACACAGTTACACAAAGTTATAAATTTACATGTTTATTTTAAATTAGTACAAAAAAAATCAGATCTGTGAAACATACAAGAATTTGACCCAAGGAATGTGGTGGAGTTATGTGATGATCAGCGTTGGTTTGTCTGTCTGTCTGTCTGTTAGCAACATTACTCAAAAACAGAATAACGGATTTGAATGAAATTTTCAGGGAAGGCCAGAAATGACACAAGTACCAAGTGATTAGATTTTGGCAGTGATGCGACTTATAGTGTGGATCCACGGATTTGTTAAGGATTTTTGTATCATTGCGAGATAGCAGCATGGCCTCACTGTAACCATGACAACAAGGGAACACTACGTCAGCTGCCTGCTGATGATCACATGATTGTGATCCTATTACAAATCCACCACTACGAACCACAAATTTTTTAAAGATTTCATCCGTCGGAAATCAGACAACAACTGAGCAGCCATGGCGGAGTACTACGCTCTCTGAGTTCTTTTTATTGTTATGTAAAGTTATGTATGTAAAAACAAATTATCCTTGATATGATCAGTAAAACAACTTTTTATTACTAACATAACATGTTTACATGTTTATAAAGGTATTAATTTTTATAGAATTAATTGTCTGTACATATACTTTCCTTAACGTGATTTTTGTTTACTTTAAATTATTTAATAAAATCCAATGAATAATGGCACTTTTTCTGCAGTATTAAGCCTGATTATTTGTATTATAATATTATTCTACTATATTCATAGGTAATGTTGTTTTTACACAAGTAAATTTCCCTTATTAAATACAGAAAAAACAAAAACATAAATATTATGTAAAATTAAGACCAGAAAATGCATTTTGATTGCTGAAAATGACATTTTTTTATGAGATAACTATTTTTACAGTAGTTTTTGGCACTCCAACTGCTAGAGTATTAAATTGTTTACAGTTTTTTTTATCTACATGTTTAGATTATAAAATGTAAGGAAACTGCAAAAGTGTTGATCAGTGTTTAAACTGATTAGCCGATTATCCAAATAGTTGATTTATTTAATAGTTGACCATAAATCGATCAAATATTGCAGCCCTGGTATGCATCATCCTTCCTAAAAAAAAAACAACTCCTATTTTCTTTCATTTTACATTTGATTAGATATCTTTGTGATCCAGTGTAGGCTATTTCAAGACGCCGTTGTGTCTTCTAGGAAACTGCAATGAGCATTTACTTACCATTTTCTGAAGGTGTTTAGATTAAATGATAACTTGATTAGCATTAGACTTAATCAAAAACAATGGCAATGAAGCATTAAAGCTGGAGGTCATAAACCAAAACAATGGGCTGAAAGATACTAAAATAACAAGGCACAGTGTTGTTAACAGTCTAATTATTATATGTAGGTTTGCTACTACAAAAAAATATACTTCACAGAACCTACAGTAATTTGATCCATTGCTGCTATGAAGATACTGATTTGAGCAGCTTTCATCCTGCAAATGGAGTCTGTCTGTTTCCAGGTTTTCCTTCTCAAATCATCAAGTTTCTGGAACAACTTCTACTCTGATAGTCTGAGAGGGTCTAACCAAGGTGTCAGTCGCAACCAATCCAGGTATGTTTTTCTTTTTAACTACAAATATGAACTCAACTCCAAGTCTTTTGCGAGGGAATCTAAACATACCCCTGCTGTGGGAGATTTACGACCCCCATCACAGAACATGAACCACCTGGACCCTCTCTCTTTTTAACTTTCCAAAAACCAACAGCAGGAATTTTCCAAAACACAACCATCCAGTGTCTGTATGTGGATGAATTTCTCAACGCCGACATGTCAAAACTGATCCAAGAGCAAGAAACAACTGACTGCGAAACCTGCGAGCGTGCACGAGTGTGTGCGTATTTATGTGTATACGCATGTATCAATCATACGACCTTCTGTTTATAGAGCCATGAGGAATGTCGGTCAGTTTCCCCTCGAAAGAAAAAAAAGTGGATGTTGGTATTTCCTGAAACGACCCTGAGTCTGGACTGAGGGAGGTGAAGAAGGTGACAGATTCTAAAGCTGACAACTCACACGGTTCATAAATCTGAAAGGTTTGCAAAAAAAAGAAAGATAACGACATCAGCAGTAACTTTTCTGTAAAGAAAAAATACTATATCTAATCATAAACCACCAATGAGTAAACACATTCGAAGTCCAAATTAAAACTGTTTCAAGATAAAAGCACAGAAAAGAAAGTTCTTGTTCTACGTCATTTTTCAAAGTGTCAGAACTTAATTTTTTCATTATTCATTAGTTCATACTTTGGAGGAATTTCTGCCGATATGTCAATAATTTCCAACTCATTTTGGCCAATTGCAGATACGAATATATACACAGAAGTTTTCCACCCAATTGCAGAAACATCAGATGTTCTGTTGTAAAATGAATATATCATGAAACCTCCTCTTATTGGTAGATGCAAACATAGAATATAAGCTTATAAAAGTACACAATCACTGGGCAAAAACAAGAAAACTACTTCAACTTACATGTAAAAGAGGCCACATTTGTTTTTCTGCAACAATTTCAAAAGAAAAACTTTCAGCCGGACAGGAATTATCTGCCGTCCAATGTTCATTTTTGAAATGTCAATATTTCTTTTGAAAGCCGTAACTGGCAGATACAGAAGATGATTCCTATGGTAACATGCATTCCTAATAATTTAGATGATTAATTTGTTTCTCCGTTTTACTTTTATTTATCAAGCAAAAATGCCAAATATCCAGATTCCAGCATCTTAAATGTGAGGATTTGTTGCTTTTACCTGGTTTATATTATTGTAAATTAAATATCTTTGGGGTCTGAAGACACTTTAAGCTCTCAGGACTGAATTTATCTCTTGTAAATGGGCTTAAAATGATTTTTAAAAACATCTATATCTTAATTTTAATATATAGATTTTTTTGTTTCAAGACGTTTTTGAAGTAAACCACCTAGGATGTGGGTTTGGATGGACACTTTAAATGGTTCCTCACAGTTGGATGATGTTGCACTGAGTTAGTAAATTAGCTGAGACATGTTACCATGCGACCCTTTCTGATGGACAATTTAGATTATTCTGCAAGAGCAATCTGCAACAGGACCCCCTCTGTACCAACTCCTCATTTAAATGAATAAAGAGGCTGTTTTTCCCTGCAGTGTTTGTCTGTCTTATCGTCACTGCTGCACAGATAAAGACTGAACCACCCTGATGAAAGCTGCAAACATTCAGTAGAAGTGTTTCCAACCAACGCTGGAGCAGCTTCCACTTCTTTAAAGTTAGACTTGTGGTCTCCCAGCATTTGCTTTTCTTCCCTATTCTTTCCATCCCCTTCCTCATCTCCATCACTTCTTCTTTCCCCTCCCTCACCCCTGCAGTGAAACGCCTTCCCCTCTGTCTTGCGGTTTATCTTCTCTCCATTACAACATGCACAAGCTGATCCAGATCTGTGCAGAGAGGAAGAGGAGGGGAGTCGCTCTGAATTCCACCTCACATCTGGAAACCATCTTCTCCCTTCGCCAATCTCTCTCTCTCTCTCTCTCTCTCTCTCTCTCTCTCTCCCCCCTCCTCCCACCGCTGCATGCACTAATGTAAATAGGCCTGTAATCATACTCCTGCCCTGAGCTGCTGCACTGGGTGGTGTGCTAGAGAGAGACTCTACACTGAACACACTCATCCAACAAGCCCAGATCTTCTTCTGTCTCTTCGTCTCAGGTCCCAGCTGAGGTTCATGAGGCCATAAAAACAGAGCAGCTTTCTTCTGCTCGCTCACACAACTGCAGCATGTGTTTGTGTGTTAAAGCAACAGGAGGCTGATTCAAAGTGTTTGACCTGAAACCGAAGCTTCTCCAGAACAAACGAATTACTCATCGCATCGCTCTGTTCAGGCTTTCTGTACCAAGTGACCTAAAGTGATGCTGCAACATCTTCTTTTGTTGATCTTTAATATGCTGAATGACATTTCACATATCTTTAACATTTTCAAATACTGACTGACACAAAGGACAAGCAGGTCAATACAAACCTACTTTTCTTAAAACGCAACTGGAGCTCAACTGTGAAAGATCAGTGAGCTTGTTATCAGGCTGGTTTGGTTGGTTTGTTGTTTTAAAACAGTTCAGATTCCTTGTTTTTACCTCAGATGTGATTGTGTTTCATCAGTTAAACTTGGAAAATGTATAAACATGTTTGGGGCTGCAGAACCAAACCACAAAAGTGGGAAATCTAGTAGAGAAACGGCTGAAAAGTACAGCTAGAATTGGATTTTGTTTCCTTTTTTCTGCATGTCACAGTACAGCATGTATGAGACACTTCTGATGGTGGAAATGGCAGAACAAACAAATTCAACCAAAGGCCACTTCAGTATCGTCTAATAGCTATTTATACAGGACAAATACTGGCCACAGCTTAAAGCTACATGCAGGAAGTTCATTTACATGGTCAAAAACCAGCCTACTGATACTGGTGTAATCAAGAGAGAGACGTGAATGTTGATGGAAAATCACCACGAAGTCACAAACTTCAAATATTTCTATTAATTGGTATTAGGGTGGCTTCACATCCAAAGAAAATCTGGACAAAATTCAAACTTTTAGTTGATAAATAATTTTTAAACATATATTTTGGATTTTATTGTCTTTTTCTGTTCATTTTATGCCGCTGTTAGTTTTAGATTAGTGGTATTAGTGTGTTTTGCTGCCAGTTTTTAATTTATTTTTTGCTGCAAATCCAACAAATCAGCTTTTCTGAGTTATTGGGCATTTGGCTTCAAACCATCATGTGCCTACAGTGGTGCTGCATTGGCAACTAAATCCATGATGTCAATGTCAATAAATCGATCGATCCACTTTCTCTTGCAGCACGCTAGACAGTTGATTCCACAACAACGCTTTCTAGTTCCTCTACGAAAATCCCAAAGTGTTCCCAGGCCAGATGAGATATATAATCCCCCTAGAGAGTTCAGGGTTGACCTCAAGGTCTCTTCCCAGTTGGATGTGGTCTGAAATTCCCCAAATCACCTCGGCTGGTTCCTTTCAAAGTGACGGACCAACGACTGTACTTCAAGCTCCTCACTAGATCTAAAGGCCGAGTCCCAGCCACCATACAGAAGAAACTCATTTCGGCTGTTTGTAGCCACAACTTCAATCTTTCAGTCACTATCCAGAGCTCAGGACCACAGGTGAGGGTTGAAACGAAGACCGTCTGGTAAATCGATCTCTTCAAAGTCAGTACATGCTCAGTGAATTGTAGTTGGTCAAATATTAGAAGTTAAGAGCCTCTAGATAAACAGCTGGTGTCATTAAACCGCAGCAGAAGAAGGAGGCGCAAACAGTGTCAAGCAATGAATAGTGACTAAAACAGGGCATTTCTGTAAGTGTCATCCAGCTGTTTTTATACAGACGAGTGGAAGCGATTCTCATGATTATTCAAAATGATCTCAGTCAGCTGAAAGACGTGCACAGTGACTGTAACAGGCCTACTTATCATCTCCCACTGAAGCTAAAATCACATCAGACTCCTGAGCCGACAGTATTTATCCCTGAGACGGAACCACAGGGCAGACAAACTCCAGTGATTGTTACCTGTTGTAATGTTCTAATGTGATTTCCATCAGCGTGGCTCCAGTCGGTCAGAGTTCACTTCTCTCCAACACAGACCCTGATTATCGTTTATAGAAACCACTGGACTACAGCTGACATGAACCAGATACTGCTAAATGCTTGGCAGTGTAGACCTCCATATTTGACCGAAGAAGCTAATAATATGATAAACATGTAATTATGTGCCATCACCATGGTTACAGATTACAGTCACATTGAAATCATACAATTATAGCAGTTTATCGTCTCTTTGATCAATATTTATTGACGTTGTCTTTCCAACATTGCTAAGTCTCAAGGTTGCGTTGGACAACCAAGGTCCAGACTGCGTGCAGCTTTTGTTTACAGCTGTCTCAAATAGATACGCAACATTAGTGAGGAGCTTCTACAGCAGTTTAGTGAAAAAAAAAACAAGACGCATTTTAAAAAGAAATGCTGACATTAAAGCAGCAGAGGCCGACATATCTTAATAGAAACTAAAAGTCCGGATGTTTGATTTATTTATATTGTTACTTCAACGCTATAAGGCTAAACAATTTGGGGAAAATAACTTGTAACTTTGCAACACATTCAAAACAAGTGACGGAGCTTTACAAGATAAAACACTATCAAAAGTGCCATGAATTTGCAGCTAAGGCTAGCAGACAACAACACCAAAGACAATAACTGTTAACATTTCTGTATTTCATTAGATATAAAAAAAAACACAACATGATATCTGCATTACATATTGGCCACCAGCTGCCCTGTTTCTCTAAATATCTGCATAGGCATTGAAAAACCCACATCAGTCGACCGCTAGTGCTGAATGTAACCCAGTTTATCTCCTACAGGCTGCAGGAGACACTGTGTCTTCTTGCTTGTATTCACATAAGATGTACTTTCTAGTTCTGAACAATATGGCGATGTGTGCAGTTGCAATTGCTTTGACAGGCATTGTGGTTTGATTTGTGATATTTCAAGTCTAGCTTCAGCTCAATAATCACTGTGTAATGGATTTAAAACATGTGATGGGACTGAAATTCAAGGAGAACTATTGACAAAACAAGTTTAAACTCTGGGACAGACGTTCTGCCTGTACATCTGAAACTGCAGCCTTTGCAGGTTGCTAGCTTCACTGTTTCAAGTTGTAGTTTTGATTTGAAATGACGTCACTGTTCAGGCCTAGTCTGGATGAGGGTTTGACAGATTACTGGCCTGGCCGATTATCGTGACCAATATCTGGCATTACTCCGATTATCAGTACTTTTAATGGCCAATTATTGACAAATTAGACTCACGACTTCAAATCTGATGCAGCCTCCTCCCTCTGTGGTCTCGAAAATGCATCTCAAGCAGAAAAAAACTGAACTAGCAACACATGCTGTTGTCACAAACCAGGACATTAGCTTCTCTCACAGTGGCTAAGGCTAAGCTAACGGCTAGCAGCTAAGTTGAAAGGCAGCCTGAAAACACTAATTAATAAAGCTTTACGATATGAACCCTAGTGGACAATAAAAGTGACAGAACAGTGAAAGACTAAGAAAATAGAGAATAACAGCGTCCTAATTTACTCACTCCTATTTCTATTTTACATATTCAGTTATAATCACCCTTATTACTGAAGAATTCTAATTATGAATGACAGGTTCTCTGCTATCACATGCTAGTCGAAACATTACATGTATGTATATCAGTTCCAAAGATCAGCTATTGGTCTTTTTTGATTATCAATAATCAGCATCGGCCCTAAAAAAAACAAACAGAGAAACAACCATGTTGGTCAAACCCTAGTCTGGATCCTACATTTCCTATAATTTACCCAACAAATACCGACTTCTGTCCTCCAGGAGCCACTAAAAACATTATACAGCTGAATTCATGGGATGAGCAGAGCTAAACATGATGAGTACACAGATATTTATGTTTAAAACTGGTGGAACATCCCTTTAATAATACTGGAAACAGGTCAGAGTTTCAGTTCTAAGTCTACTAATAGCAGCTCATTGATCCTTTTTGCTCTGGACAATAACAGACACAAGCTTGGAAATTTCCTGTTTTAAATGCACACGATGGCAGCTGCAATTAAGAAGATTTTTTGCGATATTTGAACAATTAATAATAAAAAAACTGTCCCTCAGGTTGCACAGAATAGAAGGAACTAAACCTTCAGCTACACAGTAACAGCAGCAGGTCTAATTGTGTATCAGTGAACAGGACAATCCTCCGGGTTTGTTCCGTGACCCACTGACAGATGATCATCTCACAGCCACATTTATCAGGCTTCTCTGTCAGATTAGCAGCCTGATGCCCTAAAGCTCACGTATCCAGTGTGATAACTCAGTTTACCGCCAGCGCAGCAGCAACAGCAACAGCAACAGCATTTATCAGGGTTTAGGTGGGTTTTAGCATGAAACCGACTGTTTGTTACGGCACAACGACACGCTGCAGTCATGATGTTTGAGATCGTCCTCGTAGGGATCAGCTCAGATCAGATCAGATCAGATGATCCCGGATCAATAGAGTCTTTGATCCTGACAGACAGACAGCGTGACGCTATTTTCTGAATGAGTCAGTGACAGTGTTGAGGATTACAGAGGTTCTAACACAGTGAAAGATAACTGTTTAATCTGCAGCGTCCTTGACCTGCCTCCACTAAAACACACACTGTTGATCTCACGGCAGCATTACAGAGCACTGACCATTCAGGAAAAAGCTGGAAGTGGACTTCAAATATCTGAACTTGAACCCCAAAAATGAACAATAAAGAGTATTTACAACCAGCATGAGAGGAGACACTCATGTGGAATCGATCTGTAAATATGCAGTCATTATGTAAAGGTAAAGTAAAAGGAGAAAAGTGAAGCTTGGATTATATCTAACCAGGAAACTACACTGTAAACACCGTATATGAGCTGGAGCTGAATTAAAATACTGTTTTGAATGAATCTTATTGAGCTTTCTGTTTTGCTGATGGTTTAGTTTTGGAGTTTCTGTGAGGAAAAATTACATTTTGTCCTTTTTAACTTATTCTAATACAAACAAAAGTTAAGAAAAAAGAGCTGTATTGCTCTTTTGACCTTTAAATTTTGCTTCTGCAACTCAAATAAATGACAAAATCATGGCTCGTCTTTAACATTTGATTCAAAACAACTATTTAAATTGGAAAAACTGAAAACTTTAAGTTGATTTTATATAAAAGAAGCTGTTATTGGGACTTGAATGCATCCAACTTAAACTGGTGATGCTGCTGGTTAACTTCATTTGGATAAATTAAATTTATCAAGTTAATGCAACAACTCAAACCTACTCGTGGAGAAGACTGAAACTGAAAACGTTTGTCTGAGGGGAAATTTGATTATTTGTGCAGATGAAGTTTGTCTAATCACTTTACAGTCTACTTCCAGTTCAGCCAAAGTTTGAAACTCTCAAAAATCTGATCGTTTTGTAAAGTTTACTGGAAATGTTCTTTAATACTCCATAAAAACTCACTACAGGAGTTCAAGAACTGCAACATGCAACAATTACAGCCCACATACATGTTTCCAAACAACACACACGCGTTTCCTCCATCAAGTCCTGGAGCTCAAACAAAAGCAGCTGAGTCCATGTATCGATCACCGATCAAACATCCCGTTGATCAGACTGAAGCTGAACTTGGTGAGGAATCAGTGGAGAGAAACTCACCGCGTGTGCTGGATCTCAAACGGCCTCAGAGTGAATTCATCCCTCAGACTCTGGAACCAAGACATGAGCTGCTTCTGCTGCTGCTGCTGCTGATTATTGGATTATTTGTCTTCAGTCCTGAGCTGCGTCTCCGTTCCATTGATGCGTTCAGGGGCGACGCGGAGAGTCGGAAATTAACACTGTCAGATGGAAATCTGTTATCTATAAAACACTGGTGGCAACTGTGCAACACCCAGCAGGTTATTCTTCTATTAATAGACTCATATACTAATTTGCATTTGGGAATTAACGTTAACTGGCTGATTACTGTTCACATTGTCTGAACTATTTGTACTATTTATACTATTTATGCTGCTCATACCACTATTTATCTCTACCTGTAGATTTAGATTTTTTGTTTTATATTGCAGCCACATCTATATAGTCATTAGTTTGTTCATAGCACTCTGTTCATACTGTTTATACTGCAATATACTCTTTATACCATCCTGTAAATAATGAACTTTACTGCTGCTGTTGCACTCGTGGTTAGATAGTTAAACTGCCTTTCGTTGTCCTAGTACTCTGTGTAACCGCAATGAAGTTGCCTCTCATCTAATTTGATTTGATTTAATGAGTGATTTCTGATGCATTTGCTTCATAGGTGATCTTTTAAGTGTTTCAAATGTATGTCAATGACCATGTAAGTCATTAACATACATATAAGATTCATTATCTAAATGAATCTTATAATTACAGTTAAAAAACACAAAGATACAAAAATAAAGACATATAATAAATCAAATATACCACAAGATAATAGTAATATGTCAAATCTGTGAGGGTTTTTAAATGCTACTTTCAGTGTATAAATTTTGTATTTAGGTTTCAAGTAAAATATCACACAAACAAGTACAGCACATTAGCGACAATATGTTGTAGCAATGTTTCTAACAGATATTCAATGTGTAATAGATTAAAAACGTGACTGATCATCACCACCTGAGAGACCATCGGAATTAATAAATCACCTGCTCTAAATTCTAATTAAAGTACAAGAACCTGAGATATAACTTGTTTTAAACATGTATTTACCACATATTTTTAAGTAGCATGTGAGACAAAATAAAAAGTCTAACAAAATGTGTGACTGTGTTAAGTTAAATAAATAGAATACTATTCATAAGAAACAAGATAATTTCAATACATTTTTCTTTAAATAGTGTCTGGCAATGAAACGGATGGGGTACTTATGGCTCAGCAGCAGCAAATAAGTATTTTACATTTTACCGTCAAGTTAAATAAAGTAATGTTTTAGATATATGATGCTTTTCCTCATTAAAATGATCACATAATTAGGACATTTGATCACTTTTTAATGTGTTTTAATGCTGTATCTTCTTCAGGTTCAATTAATCACTAAAGGCTCCTGAATACACTCATTAGGAAGGGACGTGTTTTCACTTTATTCTTATTGTCAGCGAGTTTACATTTTTGCGAGCGACACCTGAACGCACCTTCAGCACAAAGCAGAGCACCGCCCAACTGACTCCAGATGAGATAAGAAAATGATGTTTGCTGCAAGAAATGTTCTTAATGACAAACAGTTTCATCCTGTATCAAGTCTGAGCCACTCCAGAAGCTTAAAATGCAAACGTTAAAGATCCAAACTGCTGTAAAACAAACAAACAAACAACAACAACAAAAAAAAACAGCTCTGAGTGTCATAATTATTTGTTTCTCAGACTTTATTTGTTTCTGAGACTTTCCTTGAAGGAGGAGGAGTGTTTGTGGATGCAGCTGAGAGCTTCTGGTTTCGTGGTACCAAACCAACTAAACATGGTTCTCCAGCAGCAGCAGCAGCAGTTTGAGCAGATGGAGGTTAAATACAGTTGGATGGAAACAAACCGTCCTCCTGTTTAGAAAACAACTCAAACAACTCAACATTTGATTTATTTGATGAACAGAAGAGACAAACAGAAACTTGCTATCCACAGAGGTGAGGTTTGATTTTGCAGTTTCAGTGACAGTTTCACAATAAAAGTTGGATGACTTTTTTTTTTTTTTTAAGCATTAACACTGCCACCTAGTGTTTTGTTAAAGTGAATGCTTCAGTGTAGCTAAAAAAGCTACAACATGAGACTTGGTAGTAGAATTGCACCAAGACATCTGTGTTTAAAAGATCTCCTGTCATGTGTCTAACATTATACTTCACCAGCATGATGAAAAATTAGCATAGAATGTTAAAAATGCAGATAAATAAAATGTAGGATTCAAAACAAGAGCACATAACTACAAAGAAGCAGAAAATCTCATAAGATAATCCTAATAATAACCTTATACATGTGTATTTAGTTTCTATTTTTTCAAAACAGCTTTCTTTTAAAAGATGCTAAATAAAAAAGAAAGACCAGAAAGAAATATAGCTAAACACGGTAAAAGCTTCACCAAAGAAATCAGTAGTGTACTATCTAATGAAAGACTGAATGTAGTTGCATTGATAGTGCTGGAAATCTGGATTTGTTATCCTTGAAAACTTTTCATCTGGTTTGGAGTGAACTGATCCACATCGATTCCTCTGGTCTACAAGCAGAATGCTTCCAGAATAAAAGTAGTTAAACTTTACCTACTTTCAGTTACTAAAAAAGAAATAAATGAGTCAAAAGTGATGGTTGGCTGAAGTTATCAAGGTACAGTAATAAGTCAAATATTGAAATTCTATCTGAAGTAATGAGTGATTATTAATTAAAGGATAAGTATGTGTCTGAGCTACAAGTTCTGATTCAATGTAGAACATATTCATCTAATGTTCTGATAGAACATGACCTCTTTGACATATTACACACTTTGTTGCATTTCATAAACCATGACGAGCATCGATCCAAGTCATATGTAGCAGCTTTTGTCAGTGTGGGAAACTTTTATCAAACTATCTCGTATTTTTTACCCGAGGAACCAGAGACACTTAGAAACTGTGTAAACAACGCAGATAACTTCTGTTATATTTGTGGCGAGGTAGCCTCTGCATGACAACAGTGCAGCATAACTGCTGCTGTGAAAAAGGCATGTTATCTTTATTTGGATGCAAAGTAGAGGATCAGGACGAGAGTTGGGCAGTCATGGAGAAAAGGCATCAGGGAAAATGGAATCTGTCTATGCTTACTGACTACTGTTGGAATATGTCAATGAATGATCCTGATTAAATCATTTCTGCAACTGAAAACATGAAAGTATTTAAACATTTAAAAATAAATAAACTGAATTAAACACGTTAAGTAGAAAAAAATGACTTTAATTCAGTCGCCAACATTCAGTCAAACATGAAAAACACCTTAAAACACAAAAAATACTAATAATGCCGAAAAATGTTTAACCACATTTTGTCACATCCACTCCTGTGTTCTCACTTCATCTTAGAGTAAAAAAGGTGATACTATGATCATGATTAGAAAAACATGAGCTAATTACTCATCCAAGTGTATCAAAACCATTGACAATAAAAGCTGACTACTAACCAGATAAGGCAGGAGTACACCGTGATAAAACTGTTTGTTCTGTGACAACCAACCTGGTCTCAAAGGAGACTATGGATGTTTGGACGATATCTGACTTTCTAAAAAAAAGGATGGAAACCTCCCAAGGGAAGATGATACACATATGGTCCGTTACAGTTTTCCTGCCTCCTTGAACTTGCCCAGCAGCCCATCATCTGCCCTCAGGGGGAAGTACAGCGTCCGGGTCTCGTAGTACCGCGGGTCGGACTGGAGGTTCTGGATGACGTCGGTGAGGAGGTGGGCTCGTTCGACGCCGCAGCCCGGAGCCTCGTAGCCCAGCTTGGTGAAGTGGACGTGCAGGTGGTAGTAGGAGGGCTGGTAGTGCAGGTAGACCCTCAGCTGACTGGCTGGAAGCTTGTAGCGCTGCAGGATCTGCTCCTAAAGCACAGTTACACACCTTTCAGCATCCTTTTTCTTCAGTCTGACGTCACTCTAGGGCTGGGCGATAAATCGATTTTCTCGATTAATTCGAGTTTGTACTTAATGTCGACTTGTTTTAATGAAAATCGATTTTCTCATCAACATCCGCCACCAACGCCATCCAGCTGGGCTCCGGTAGTTCAGAGTGCGCGCCCCCCTCCCCCCCGCGCTTGATATACAAACAACATGGCGGCGAGCGGCGCAGATCTAAAGGAGCGTGTCCACTAGATGCGATTTTCCCGACGGCAACGCACCGCATCTGAAAATCACACGGACGGCGGACGGTCACTAGCGGACCATAACATGGTCACATGACAGCACTGAGCAACAGCAGGCCGCTACGTGGTGACGTCACCGAGCTTTCAGCCGGACAGTCCTGCAGGCAGGTTGGATAAACACAGCGGCTCGGCCGCAAACTTTCCCTTTTATTCCAAAAACACGTCAGCGAAAAGTATTTCTGAAAGCATTTGAGGCGAGAAATAATCTGTGCAGCAGCTGAATCTGTCCTCGTTTTATGTCACCGACGCCTAGTTTAGAAGTTTGAGGACAGTTTCACGGTGCGTGGAATCTCAGCACGCAGCATCCAATTTGCATAAAGTAGAAGTCGGTCTACTTTATGCAAATGAGCTGCAGTCCTCTCCAGGTAAACACACCGGATCACAGCAGGAAACGCACCGCAACCGGACCAGCATGCCACATGTGGCGCATTTCCAGCAGCGATCTGTTGTGTTTACCTGGAGAGGGCTGCAGCTTATTTGCATACTGTAGACTGGACTCCAGCGTGCAGAGATTAGGTAGGGGGTTTAAAAAAAAAAAAAAAAAATCGGATAAATCGTGAATCGGGATTTTTTTTTTTTTTTTTTTTTTTTTTTAGGCCATATCGCCCAGTCCTACGTCACTCCTAAGTTTATTTCTGTTCTTTTTCTCCTCAGGAGCAGTGTGAACTCACCTTTCCTTTCTGGAAGATGTTCTGCAGCAGCGGCAGATGTTCTGACCTCAGATCTCTGAGACTCTTGATGTTTCTCTGATGTACTATAGCGAGCAGGTATAAATCATCGACCTGAAGGAGGAGGACAGATACAGTGAGAGATACAGTTAAAGAGAAACTTCAAACTGGTTTGAACACTAAAAATCTAGTATTATACTTTTTATCTGCTCTGATCACATATGGTCGGTCCAAAGTCGAGGCTTAAATCTAAAGGTGACGAGCTTTCTCCATCAGGACCTCGACTTTGGAACGACCTGCCTGTGGAGACGAGGCCTGCAGTCAGTAACTTCTTTTATATCACTTCTGAAAACCCACTTTGATAAATTTGCTTTTATGTGAAGTTTACTTTTAGCTTTAATTAGTTTTAGTGGTTTATTTTGTGTTTATTACTCCACCAAAGAATGTGGCAGAGTTATGTGACAATCAACGTTTGTCTGTTAGCAACATTACTCAAAAACAGATATGGATGAAATTTTCAGGGAAGGTCAGAAATGACACAAGGACCAACTGATTAAATTTTGGCAGTGATGCAGCTTATAGTCTGGATCCACGGATTTGTTAAAGATTTCTGTATCATTTTAGTTGTGTTGCCTCATTTAGTGGCATAAATTGCAAGAAACAGCTGACAGATAACCTCTTTTTGGTCAACATCATCCGTTCTGTAGTGAAAAATGCCCATACAAAATCATTTTTTTTGCAATCAAATCTTCCTTTTCAGTGTTTTTCTGCTGTTCCTCTTTCAGTTTGCTGTGCACAACTACGTGACATGTCATCAAAGCTTAAATCTGAGTGAATTATGTTCTATCAGATTGACTTCTCTTGTAGATTATTCCTGGAAAATGAGCCAAAGCTATGCTATGATGTGTTTGAGTTGACTTGTTTTTCTTCACATTGACCTTCTAGAGATGTGACTACTGCTGAAATGATAAATAGTGCAGCTCTGCTTCCTAAGAACTCGAATAAAGTCTGATATTTGCTGACCAGAAAGGAAATGTTCAGCTGCTTCACAGAGATCAGTTTTCCTGCTCTCTCACCTGCTTTTGGTCCCACTTGAAATCAGGAAGGAGGAGAAATCCAACCTGTGGGTCTGGATCTTCATAAACTATCCTCTCAGCCTCGGCCTTCTTCTCCAGGATGTTGTAAACCCACTGAAGGCAGAAAAATGATGGTAAAACCTAAAGCTGTGCAGTACAAAGAGTAGCAGAGGAGGTTATTCCAGGATGCTGACCTGCACGCTGAAGCTCTGTTTCTGGATGTAGGGCAACGTGATGGACTGATAGTCTTCTGCTGTTTCCTCCACCAGGAAACTCTCCTGACGCTGGTATTTCTTCACATGTTTCTCAGTAGCCGGACAGACGACTGTGGTCTTAATCTCTGTGGAACAGAAACATGCAGGTTACAATCACTTTCCTCCACAGGGCTGGACAGTGAATTAAGTTCAACTTTACTAAACCCAACAACTGAAATCAGGCTGAGGCCACATGAAGCTGTTAGAGCAAACAAAAGTGTCTGAATGTGGCCGTCACAAACGTTTGACAGGTCAAGAGCTGCAAACAATAATCTTAAATCAATATAAGGAATAAAAAAATATTTTCCAATGTAAAACTAATGCTGTTGCCGCAGCCAAAGCAAGAAGTTAAACTGGGGGAAAAAATGCAGATTGTGAGTCTGCAATACTGGAAACACACAAATAAAAATAGATGTTTTCTTCTACTTCTACGGATGACATCATCTACCAATGTTTTTGTTTTTGTGCACAACTTGTGGTAAATGCTCAATCAGCTATAAAATTCATTTCAAATATGTGATATTACAAAGTATTCTAAATATTTTACTTTGTATTATTGTCACATGTGGTTTAGAAAATAGCACTAATGCCATTGCCATTTTTATTGTTAAAATGTGCTCAAAGGTTTGTCCCCTTTTTTAGCTCACTTATAATGAGAGATTCTTGGATATGCTTGTCTAATATTGCAGATTCTGAATTTCACATCTTTAACAAATCCCAAGACATTGTCATTCAAACAGAGCTTTAAATTTCAATGTGTACAAAATGTGCTGAAAGTGGCTGGACAGCAATATTTTTAAAAATTGTGGAAAGTATTTGGTATGTCAAGCTATAATTTCACAAATATCTTTTTAAACACGCACATATTATGCTCTATAAGATGAGATCAGTGATGGTTTGAGCAGAAATGATAATAATAATATTAATTATAATCTGAGATGGAATTACCACTCTGGATCAGTTCAGGTGGGAAACATAAGGCAAACTTTAAACTACCTTGCTAACCATCAATCCTGCTTTGTGGTTCAGTCCTCAGGTGGACAACATGACAGCTGAATGTGTATATTTGGGGTCGTACCGTTAAGTTGAGGGGGGGCCTGCAGCCGATACGTGCTGTAGATGTCGTTTCTCATCTCCAGCTTGAGTGTGGAGCCACTAAAGAGCTCATCCAGAGAGTCCTGTCTGATGGGAGTCTTCTCCAGGATCACCACAGCATCCTGATCAGCCACCTGAGGATAAACAGAGGGTTAAACACTTCAGCTTCTGCACAAATAAATAACTCTACATTTATTCTCTATACTGCAGTCATACTCGTTTCTATTGGATTAATCCTTGCCATAAAGCACTTGATTACAACGGCAGATTTATCTGCACACCAGTGTAATAAAACACTAATCACTATATGCTCTTATTTTGAAATATCCCATCGGAAGTGAAAGTTATATTTTAGCTTTCCAAACTACTCGCAGCAGTTTGAATGAACATAACAATACAAATCATTTCGTCTTCCTCTCAGTGCTCTCAGGTTTACAAACACAGTCACAACAAGCCAAACATCGACTATAAGCACAGTGAAGTGAGCTAACTGTACAGAAACAGAACCTTTCCGTGGATGAAGATGATTTTCTCTCGGGCGGAGTCATTCAACACGGCGGATGTTTTAAAAGCAGACAGAATATTTCCACTTTCAGCTTCTTGTCGGCCGTTTCCATGGTCAGGTTTCAGCTTCTTCACTTCCACATTTAAATCAGCAGATCCGCCGCTGTCTGTTTGTCTTTTAGCCGCCGAGTCTGCCATGTTCCTGCTGCTGGAACCAAAGATCGTGTGTGTGGACAGGATGTCCCACTCAATACCCGTCTCAGACCCGAACACCGCGCATGCGCATAAGCTTTGACAGCATTTTCTTTTTCATATAATTTGTTGTAAACAATAACCTTGTTGTTTTCCAATAGAGGGGATTTCTTTCATTTAAAAATAATAATGTTTTTTATATTTCAATAAGGTTAACTATATAGGAGTTATCATCAGTCATATTTATATTACTAAATATTTTTTACTCCTAAGAAAGTCTTTTTCAGACATGCACTCCTTTCTGTTAATCTGTTGGCATTTGAACCTGTCAGTTTCTTGTCTGCATTAGTGACTTATTCTACATTTCAGCAGCGATATTTGTCCAACAACATCACAGAGAAGAAAACACCCAATTTGTGTGATAAAACATCTATCTCATTTATTTTGCTCTACAGTTTCACACCTTTTACAAACTCAGATGTTCATAATATTAAAACTTTACTGCATTATACTCAGATGAAATGAGACTCACGAGAAATGAATTTGAACTTCTCTTTTATTTGCCCCACAAAACATTAACATAAGTTGAAGTTTAATTTTGCTGCTTCCACCTGTTTGTCTTTCCTCTGAGTTTCTTAAATATCTGACAGCAGCAGGTATTTTATAAACTCATGGAGGCAGGATGGATCAGGATCTGTAGTTTCTTCACACTTTATCAGCTCCAGTCATTTGCTGTAAAACGGTTGTTCCCAGGTTGAGTGGTGAGCTCCATCAAAGCTGTAGGGATATTTTTATTTCACTTTTTGTAAAGTAGAAAGTAAATTGTCATCACACATGGCAAGATTCTTCACTGTTTAGGAAATGCTGACGCAAGCTAAAAGTTATTTGGACACTCGATAACTTGCTGTTGGTTTAGATTTAGTGTCAGTTGTCTCTCTCTGTCACAGTAGTGGGTATGTCTAAATGAAGACTTGAGGAACATCAGTGAAAAAGTTTGAATTTTAAAAACAGAATGGTCTGTTTTTATCAGATTTATAAAGCCAGCACTCTCCCAAATGTGAAAAGGGCTGCTTGGAGTCTCTGACAATTGAACAAAACTGCAAAATGTTCAAATGTTCATTGTGTCAATTTAAGTGTTTACTAGAAAACACGTACTTTAATCAGTCTAAGCTCCTAAATTTCCCTGCTCCTTTAATTAACACTCATTTTGTGACATTTGTGAGTCAATAATGTGCAGAGTGAGACCTCACGTCTGTCGTCATGTCTCAACAAAATAAAGTTCCCAGAAACAAAAAGACTCCTTTAAAGCTTTTCACAATAAAACATCATCTATTCTGTACTAAAACTCATTTACAGTTGCTTGTGTTAATCTGCGTGGTGATATTGGGTTTTTGTTTCTATCTGCTGCCCAAAATAAGATAAATATAGTCCAATGACAGACATAAGAAGCTTTGTACAGCAGTAATAAAACAGATGGACCAGAAGTATCAGGAAACACACATAACAGAACAGTACACCCTGTTTGGCACCACATTGCTTTTTATTAAAGAGCCTGACTGACAGTAATATTAAAAATGATTGACACATCATTTAACTAATACGATTAGTCCCTGGTGGGAGGGGCGACTGCGGAATGAACCAATGATGAAGCAGCATTCTGTTGACGCGCCGATCAGGAAGTTGTTTAAAGAAAACAACGGACACGCTGCGTTGTTTTCTTATTTTTTCCGACAGACGCGGGGTGGAAGTTAGCAGTATGGAAGAGTAACTCAAGGATATTGTGTCTTTAGTCGTGTTAGCGAATTTAAAATGTATTTATTTATCCGAATGTGTTTCCTCGTCCTGCTTCTTCCCACACTGGCGGCTGGAGCTGCTGGAAGAACAGGTTGGTGGAGTTTTTAATGGAGGAAAAGTGAACTGTTAGCACAACTTATTGGACTGTAACGAATTATATTTTGGTTGTCGTAGTATTTTTTTCAACTTGTTGAGATATTAGAAGGGTTTGGGCCAAGCAGTAATTGGGTTAGCGCTCATTAAAGTCAATGAGAACTTAATGTTTTGTTTATGCTGTTGCAGAGTTAGCAGTTTATTAAATTTACCAGATGTGTGGTGCTTTGTTGTCTGTTTCACTTCCAGAAAATGTAATTGAAGTGAAACCTGCGGTTTCTGCACTGTTTGCTTCTATATTTCAAATTGCTGCACTTTTGCATGTTTAGCAGCACTAAGCTTTAGTTTACCAGGATAACAAAACAAAACCAAAGAACATGACAGGTTGTGTCTGTTTTCAGAGAGGAAAAATGTCCTTTTCATCATGGCAGACGATTTACGGACGTCGCTGGGCTGCTATGGCGACTCTGTGGTAAAATCACCAAACATTGACCATCTGGCATCCAAAAGCCATGTTTTTCTAAATGCATATGCACAGGTCAGTCAGTTTTCTTCATGCTTACGGTCTGAAACTTACATTGAATTTGGATGTGAGTCTAACTGGGAATCTTTAACCTCATTAAAATGTCTGAATGCGTATGTTTCTCTCTCAGCAAGCTGTGTGTGCTCCCAGTCGGATATCCATGTTAACCAGCCGCAGACCAGACACCACCAGACTCTACGACTTTAACTCCTACTGGAGAGTCCATTCTGGGAACTACACGACTCTGCCACAGTACTTTAAATCTAAAGGGTACTTCACCATGTCTGTGGGCAAAGTGTTCCATCCAGGTGAGATGTCGAGGGAATAAGAACCACATATTTAGCTCTGATTTTGAGCACAATTTATTTAATATGTCTAATTGTATGGCCATAACAGTCATTTTGCTGTATTTTCTTTTTTGTAGGTATTGCCTCTAACCACACCGATGATTATCCCTACAGTTGGTCCATTCCTGCTTATCATCCAGCTTCATACAGATTTGAGAAAGAAAAGGTATGAATAGGAATTATTGTTTCTTTCACGCTTATATTATTAAACCAGTGAGTGTTTACTTGAGCCCAGCTATAGAAGGTGTAAATAGAATATGAGAAACCCGGTTGTTCAAAACCCTTTGTTCAGGTTTCTGATTATCAGTGCATATATGTGTCTAATGTCTCATCATCTCCGGAACTGTTAAAGCTTTTTCCTGCCTAGAGGATTTCTTGGCATCTCTCAAAGAGCCTTTAGCAATGCCAAAGGAAAGTCACATTCACCAGAATGATAAGAACTGAGAGTAAAATAAATATATATTTTAAAAGTTTAGTTTATTGAGGGGCTGCACAGTGGATTGGTGTTTAGCACCGTCGCCTTGCAGCTAGAAGATCCCTGGTTTGTGTCCCTGTCTGGGCCTGGGATCTTTCTGCATGTAGTTTGCATGTTCTCCCTGTGTATGCGTGGGTTTTCTCCAGGTTCTCCATTTTCCTCCCACAGTCCAAAAACATGTTGAGGTTAATTGGTAACTCTAAATTGTCTGTAGGTGTGAATGTGAGTGTTTGTCTCTATATGTAGCCCTGTGATAGACTGGTGACCTGTCCAGGTGTCCTCTGCCTTCTCCCGAAGTCAGCTGGGATAGACTTCAGCCCCCCACAACCCTAATGAGGATTAAGTGATATATAGATAATGGATGGAAGCATAGTAGACATTAGACACAAAATGTGTAGATTTCTGTCATATAAGGGAACACAAACACATTGCCTGTACTCAGGCTTATTGTCATGCACAGTCACCCTCCAAAGGTCAAATCTGGGCAGGAACAACTGCTACCAGCAGAATGTTCAGAAACCTGGATCAAGTGATTACATGCTGCAGTATCCTGGTGTTTGTTGAGGTACTACAGGTAGAATATCCAGCTTCCAAAACCAGAATTAGACTTTAAAAAGAGCTAATTAGCTGTTTGTTTTCTGTTCAGTCAGAAAGGCTGCTAAAGAGATTCTCACTTGAAGCGTAATTCAGACATCTCAGTTAGCTTCATCTGCATGACTGATGGAGCCCAACAGATGCAGAATTTTGGAACTGATACGTTTCCAGGGAGACACAAATTTGAAATTTTGGACGATTTTCACTGGAACTGTGAAATGTCTGAATGATCCTGGGAGCTCTTTGAATACGTTTTTTTTTGTTGTAGAAACTGGAGGTAGATCTCTGAGCCACTCCTGAAACCTGTATTTGCATCAGTTGACTCTTTGTGAGCTTCTTTGTCATCGGGATCATCCAGTTTGGAGACAGTCATAAGACCGATTGTACCTAAGAGCTGGTCTCCATGTGGTCTTCCAGATGAGCCACTGTAATAAAGTTGTGTTTTTGACCTTGGTTTGGACCGATTCTCCTCTTACTATCAAGATAAAGTAATGTAAATGACTCCCTAGGCTCTGCGAACACAGAAATAAATGTTAATTTTTTAAGTTATAGCTATGCCAAAGGAAGCTGCAGCTGGGTTCTGTCTGCAGGTGTGTAAATATGATGATAGCAGGCATGCAATAAAAGTGCCTAGTTTATTATCACATTTGAATACTGTAACACTGAGAGATGTGCAGCAAAATTCCACCCTGCCATGATAGTCAACAGTGCCTATTTTCCTCTTTGGGTAGACCTGAACTGCACCATCTATTAATTTATTAACATGCTCCCTGCGTTTCTTTTTCACTATGTGTTCTATTTATTATAGGCTTTTAGGTTTTTATATTAGCTATTTATCATAGGTCTAGCTTAGCTATTTTAGTGTGGATGTGATTTATTCTGTATGATGCTGGACTTGGGTATCAAATTTCTTTCCCTAATAAACTGAAACAAAGAGCTGACATACTCAAAAACTTGCCTTGAAGCTTGAGTCTTGCCAGCAGTTGCCCCCTTTTTATTCCTCTGGCGTCTGTAGTCTCCATCCTGAGTTGGCTGCTAAAATGCTGCCAGGTGTTTCTCCCAGCATTCAACAGCCAGTCAGTTCTCCAGACTGCTGTCATTGTGTCGTATGCACATTTATTAAGGAAGAGCTGGCCGCAAAAGTAGAGCAATCCAATGACATCCAGGTCCCCACATATCAGACGCTCAGGTTCACCCTGTATGCTCATAGTTGCATTTTCATTCCAACTTTTACTTGACTTACTTATAAAGTCTAATAATTTTACGCTGAAGGGCTGATCCTGGTGATTGACAAGCATAATATCTGGCTTAAGGTCTGTGTGAACGATAGCGAGACCCTTCAGGGCTTCAAAAAACTGTCAGCTGACGTGTGACGAGGCGAGTACATTCAGAGTCAGAGACACCAGCCTTCTTTCAGACATCAGGTTCCAAAGCTCCCTGTCAGGCATCTCAAACACCAGACAAGTCCTGGAACTCGAACTTTTCTATGAATCTCAAGTTTTTCTCCTCGGGTTAAGAGCTCTGTTTGTTTCCAGCATTTCCACTTTATTTTGAATTCCGTTATCTTCACGTTTTTTTGTGGATCTTGATGTATTTAAGTTCACACACTCAGTAACTTTGCTGAAACATGCTTCTCCCTTAAAGTGCAATAAGACAATATGCAGAGTTATTGGAGAATATGTGAGTTCAACTATGTTGGTGCAGCCTAAATCAGATACAGCATTTCTAAAGGAACACGAACTTTAGAGTCAAAATAGAGTATACGTAATGGAATTTATCAATGAAAACATATAACAAAATCCATTAACAACCAGTTTGAAAGAAGGAATAACCGAGGAAATAAAGCAGGCTGGTGTAAATCTAACCAATCAGTCTGAATCTCTAATGTTATGGCAGGCAGAGACAAGCTGAACTACAAGAACACAACTGTCCATTATTTGTCGGATACAATGTGGCTTTTTCATTAATCTGTTGGAATGTAAATCGCTTAACTATACTCATGGATTGAAAAAGAAAGAAACTGTACCCACTGTTTTGTAATGAGAAGGTATTATATGAGTGTGAGAGGGGTCCCTTACAGTAATAAACCTCAGAATTAGTGTCTGAATCTGTAGTTCTCCTTTGCTTTAGAGCTTTATGGGCAGTTTTAGCTCATTGCTTAACTGTCTTGTGTGTATATTTACTGTTGTGGTTCATTCTCACAAACGTTAATGATGGTTTTTAAGCAGTACAAGGCAGCTGTTCTCATCAAGAAAGCTCTAAAAGCCCACTGTGCCCTGCTTACTCAGCACTTAGCAGGGAAATAACCAGATATTTTCCACAGGAATTGGTAGAAACTGCAGAAGAACCCAAAAACATAATTAAGAGAATGAATATTGGACCAAAACATGACTTCTATGTTGTGGATGTATAAATACAAGACTGTTTGCTAACAACTTTTCAACTGAAAAGGTGACAATATGATCTCAGCAGTAATCGAGCATGAACTTGACTGAATAGTTTGCATGAAAATCTTTGTTTCCAGATGTGTAGAGGAGAGGACGGTAAACTTCACGTCAACCTGCTGTGTGCAGTGAACGTGACGGAGCAGCCGGGAGGAACCCTGCCAGACCTGGAGAGCACCGACGAGGCCGTGAGGTTACTGAAGAGTCGAGCCAACAGTCACGATCCTTTCTTCTTGGCTGTGGGCTTCCACAAACCACACATACCTTTCAGGATACCACAGGTACCCCTGCTGACTCCTTCTGCATTGACTGAAATGTAATGTACGGTTATGCATAGTCTTATCTCAGTTGATACTGGCAGGGTTGAAGAAGCTCAGAAGGGTTTGGACTTTTAGAAAATGTCTCATGGACAACTTTATGTACATAAATACACTGTGTCTCTGCAGAAAAACAAAGCTCAAAGACTGAATGTGCAATATAATCAATTTATTCAATAACCAGTATTTCCCCTTTTCACTTTGATCATGGCTGTCAATCTTTCAGGTGTGGAATGCATGAGGTTCTTAAGTGTGGATGCTTCTATCTTCCCCTATTCCCACACAGCCCTAGAGTTGAGCTGTTTCACGGTGATCAGTGGTGGACTGGTAAAGATTCAACTGTTCAGGATTCCCCAACAGTTCTCAGTTGGGTTGAGGTTAGGCGAGTTTGATGGCCATTCCTCCTTACACAGAAACCCAAGTAGATGCTCAGAACACCATTTCTGAGTCATATGGGTAGTGTGAGCAGGAGAACCATCTTGCATAAATGCCAAGTCTGAACGTCTGTTAAACACTTTCTCTTCAGCCACAGGACCAGATTTTTTTTCCCTCCTGGCCAAAACTGGAAGTAGTACCTTTTCTAGAATGTTATTGGTCTAATATTGTGCATTAACATTGGTACTTTGAGGCACAATGTGCAGCTCTGAGAGACCTGAAGCGGACATAGACCCCCAAACCATACTATGGACACTGAATTTCACTTGCTCAGAAGATGGTACTTTTTCACCATCATCTGTATGGATACGGTTGTTTGGGCTGTTGGGTGTCGGGAATCAGTAGAGAGGGTATTCATCAGAAACAATCCAGTTCTCCCAGTCTTTTGGAGTCAGAGTAATGCACTTCTTTTCGAAAACCAGTCTCTTCTCCTTTTACAGTTTGGTGAGTAGTGGGGTTCGTTGCCTGTTGTAAGCTTTCAGCTCCAATGTTTCTGTTAAATAACGATGCACAGAGCTCACAGAAACATCTTCTCCAAGATCTTTCAGCCTCTGACTGAGTCGCCGGCAGGACTGGTGTCTTTTAACCTTGGCATTGATCCTCCTTTGTTGTACCTTTGCCACCACTTCTGCACCCAGCGGATACTTCTGTCAAAGGCTTGAGCTACCTGCTGATGAGTTTTTCTTGCATTTCGTAGAGCAATGGTCTGTGCTATATATACTGAGACCTGACAGTTTGACCAGACAAACAACCAAACAGTACCTGATTGACCAGGTGGAACCCATATTAATGACAAACAATCAAACATGTTGTCCAGTTGGGAGACCAGATTTTTGGGACATGGTGTACATATTATGATCCATTTTTCTGTCAAACACTCCTGTAAGCAGCCCCTCTGTGACAGTGAAGCATCTATAATAATGTGATCTGGCAACTAAAACAATATCAAAACTTCCCGAAGATCACATACAGTGATTAAAAATTCTAAAGTCATGGTTCTTATAATTATCTACAGATTGGTTATGTGTACTCCATGTGTAATGTATCCTATGTAGAACCAAAAGCCTCAAAAAGTTGCTAAATACATGAACCTAGGAATGAAGCTGCAGTGAAGCAAATATTTCTATTTTGATTGACACATTGGGTGCGTTCCGATATGTACACAACAGCTACTATATAGTATAACAGGAAATTATTCAGTATGTCTCAATACACAGTACGTCCAGGGTATTTAGCCAGAAATACTAGGATGTCTTAATACATCTGGTTGCATTTTGCAGTCTACAAACAAGCCTGCTTTTCTGGCTGTTGTGACCCACAATCCTCAGTGGATCATACATACATCACGGTGTCTTGAGTGACTATAAGCAAAACCTGAGCTGCTGCGAGCACACAGACAGATGACAGCTCATTTCATGAAAAAATGGAGACCGTCAAAGCTTAAGGCGCAATGTTATGACAAAGTAGCATGTTGCAACTGTATACATACTGCAGGAAACAGAACGTACTTGAGGGCAGCCGCAGTATTTAGCTGAATTAAAAAGACAAAGTACACGATTTTGATTGCAGCTATTGTCTACGCTGAAGGTGCAGTTTTAGCAACATGTTTGCAGAGCAGCAGCTTCAGGCTTAACGTGTGGGTTAGGGTTATTGTTGACACATGAAGTGTTCAGGTACATTTTGGAGTTTAAGATCGCCATGTTTTAGTCCTACATAGCCAGACAGTTTTGTAGTGTGTAATTGTCTGACTACACTTCAGCATCATTCTGCTATAGGTGAAAAAAAATGGCTGTCAGATGTTTCTAAAACTTAAATTCAATTCATGTCCTCAAACAGAACACTTTGAAAACACGTTGCCATTGGTGAATAGCATTAATTTCGGTTGTGTTTAGTAGCTGGAATACTAATGTGATCATAACATACAGGACAAGTTAATTAGTTAACATTGTTTTTGTATCAACTAGGAAGATGTTACTCTACTGAGTATTGAAGTTGTTTCCCACAGCTCTCTGGAGTTCAGAGTAAAAGAAATGCATGTCAAATCATCCTCCCGTCAGATGATCACATGCTAAACATGTTTACAGACATCTGCTTGAGTCTTTGTGCAAAAACATTCATGTGCTGTTTGCTACACTTTAGGCATCTTAAAACAGGCTTATAACCATTTTGTGACTCTCACACTGGCTAAATAAGCTGCCATAGATTACTATGAATGTTAACTAGCATTAGTAGTCATGCACATCTAATGTAAGCTTTATGACTTGATAATACGGTGGATCTTGATAGTCACATTGATTCCACGTTTTTTTAAGTGGATAGAAATATGGCAATAATAGTTAATACTTTTTAAAAAATTACATCATTCATACTGTGACATTTTTGCCAAGGATTGCAGAAAGTCTTTTTTTTTTTTTTTTTTAAAGAATCATGAGCACCGTAGGCCTTTAGCAGCATTTTATTCATATTGATAAATCTACAACAAGCTGATGTATCGCAAACATACAAACTGAATCCCACCATGTTTTTCTTTGGCTGCTCTTACCTGGATCCAGCTATTGTTCTGGTGGAATTTCTGCAATGCACAGTCACAAAGGCAGACATTCAGTCTGTAGAGGATGGATTATACAATTCAGTTAGTCTCCAGCCCTTAAATGAAAAGCTGGTCACCGGGACAAATATGGCTTAATATGTGCAGTGGAAAGTGAAACTCATCATCCCGCTGGAAAAAGCGGTTTTGCTTAACATTGGGTCTTTGGACAGAAACAGAACCAAGAACTGATTGAATAGGACCAGGGACTGAGAATGGATTATGGTGTTAATATGGAGGACAATACATTTAGAGAGTAGGAAAGAGGAAAAACAGAAAAACGGATGATCCTGAGTGTTGAAAGGACCAACATCAAGTTCCTGGAGAACTCAGCACTCTCTGATGCCTTTGAAGAATTGGCCTGCATTTTGATATATTTGAGAACCAAACCTTAAATAGTAGAAATTGGCGTATTTTCCATGGGCTGGAAATTTAATAACGATTCTGAAAGTTGTATTTGTGTACTATTGACTATTTTTACATGGTACAACATTCTATATTTACTTGTGTTTTATAATAATCACATTCAGTGCGTCTCTCATCGTGGGGTTATTTGCTGCCTTGGCAGAATGTAATATTTCTCTCATGGTTTATCAAAATCTCTCTTTCGGTGGCCCCTTTCAACGTCACTGACATCAACCTTTAGAGCTACAGTTTTAGGGAGCTGTGCCTGTGGCAGCTTATTGACACTAGCACAAGTTTTTTTTCTTTCATTGTAAATGCATGGATCGGGTTATAGATTATTCACTGACACTCCGTCCAAGGAAAACGGGATATTGGGAGAGTCAGAAGATAACAATAGCAGTGATGCTTTAAAAATATTCTTGTACTGGTTTTATAATAAGAACACCAAGGTACACCCCTCAGGCTGGTAGTTTGATACAAGCTGTTGGTGCTAAAATGTGGAAATGAAAAAGGATGTTTTTAAACTGGTTTTAGCATTTGTAAAGGGGGCTAATTAGATTTGACTAATTGTACTAAATATTATTTGATTTCTGTTTCATGATAATCAAAATTCACCTGTCTGTGCACCTGGTTTAATTCTCTTTGCTACATGTCATTTTAAACCACAGGAGTACCTGAGTCTGTATCCCCTCGATAAAATGACTCTGGCCCCAGACCCTGACGTCCCTAAACTTCTGCCGCCTGTAGCCTACAACCCCTGGATGGATGTCAGGCAGAGAGAGGACGTCCAAAAACTCAACATCAGCTTCCCTTATGGACCGATTCCTAAAGATTTCCAGGTTTGAAATGTCTGCTCTCAACATTCTTCGGCGTCTAGTAATTTGGTTCCTGTGTTCGTGCTTCTTGAAACAGTCGTGTTCTGTCTCCTGTCTTCCAGCTGCGTATTCGTCAGCACTACTACGCTGCTGTGTCTTATGTGGACTCTCAGGTCGGACGGCTGCTCAGTGCTCTGGATGAGCTGCAGCTGACGAACAGCACTATGGTGGTGTTCACCTCTGATCATGGTTAGTAGACAAATGCTTCACATGAACTCTATTAACCCTCAGAACCTCAGAAATTGAGAATCTGGCCTCTCTTTCAAGCAGTTTCTGGGAGTTTTTTGCTCCCGTTTCATTTTTTACTCACTCTGGGTCCATTTTTACTGCAATATAAAGTCTTGCACCTCTGAGGAAACAGTACGACCATGTCAAAAGTAAACCCAGATATTTGTGCCAATTTTAATAATGCAATCAGCAATTAAAGAAAGCAGATAAAAATGGAATGTCTTTGATTATTTTACAGAATAACAAGCAAAATCGAATTATGATGAACACATTTTTTCCTTGAACAAAGTGCTCTCTGCTGTTATGAGTCATAGGAAAATAATGGTGACTCTACAAATCACCACATGAGTACATATCTGCAACCAAAACGCTCAGTCGGGGCGGTTAGGATTTGATATAACCAGCTGGTGCCTCTTTGTGCTTGTATTGCGGTGTGATCTGTAGTCACTGAGGGGTGACTGCGGACATTTAGAGCTTCTGTTAGCGGCTGCTAATTTGGTGAGGAGCTACCAGTGATTTCTGTTACACCCAGCTGACCCTAGAGGTTGGATCGTAGCAATACATATTCTACATATTCCATACTTGTATCCTACCTGCTCTGTGTAAACAGCTTTCATTCCAGTGGAACAGTCCCCAAATATTTTCATTTTTTTTTTCAAATTTCCAAGACTTTTTGCCACCACTGAGTCAATCATGACTTCAAAGTTGTGCTAAAGAATCGAGATTTTTAAAAAAAAATTTTTTACAGAATGTGGTGCAAGAAGTCCATGTTTGAAGACGAGTTGATGACACTGGTTTTTAAGAGAGATGTGCAGGAGTGATTTTGATGAAATATCAAGATTTTAAACTCAAATTTGGTGAAGTTTTGCGATGTAACAGCCCATCTCAGATGATTACTTCAAGGACCCTGGGAAACTTGAGAATCTGGCCTCTCTTTTGGTTTTTACAGTCAGTTTCTGGCTCTGATAAATGTTGGATTTTTGGTGGTTCCTTTTTTTTTAAGGAAAATATAACTTTCAGAGGCTTAATCTGGTGTTATTCTGATTATTTCCTACAACCCTGACATGTCTGTTTAGAGTATTTAGTAGAATAAACACTTAAAATATCAGTCATCTGGTTCTCTAATCCCAATCCACTGTTTTGAAGGTGATGCGTTTATTGCTGTCCTCATCTTTGATCACCAGATGGCAGTGTTGTAACATCAAACTGTGCCACCACCTCTTTCCTCTTTCCACAACTTCCCTTTACTCCAAAACCCCATCTTTTTTCTGCACCACCTTTTTAAAAAACTTTGTGACTTGGAAACCTAGTTTTCTTATATTGTTTCCATCAGTGTAGAATGTTAGTCTGAAAACTTTCTGTTTAATATTTCAACCAGTAAAGCTTGATGAAATGCAATGTTTTTCAAATACAAGATGATTGAGAAGAACGTCAGTGAGATGGACGGCATCAAATGTATTTCCTGTATTTAACATTTTTTTCTATGATATAGACTAATTGCCTTTTATTTCTCCTGTCTGTCTGTGTTTTTGAACTGACATCTTTCATGTCTCTTTTGTCTCGGTCTTTCATTGTAGGTTGGTCATTAGGAGAACATGGAGAATGGGCTAAATACTCCAACTTTGATGTGACAACACGTGTCCCTCTGATCTTCTTTGTTCCTGGTGTCACCACCAACCATAATCAGTGGAAAACATCCGCCTTCCCCTTTATTGATGTCTTTAGCCAGTCAGATCACAGCTTCAGTAGTAAGGCCTCCGCTGACAACACATTAGTCCGTATTGATAACATAAAATGTACATTTATTTTCATCCATTTAAAGCATGCTGCATGTGAAGTCATGAAAGGGAAGTCAAGTTCGATAAAAAATTTTTTGCTCCTAATTGGTCGTATAAACCTCGTTGAAACATTTATTAATATGCCAACTCGACTTTAATGAAGTCTTTGATATACGTGGAGAGCTGCAAAAGTATTTAGACAGGGATACACTTTGATATTTTGCCTCCGGACAGTTTTTACTTCAGATACAAGTGGTGCAATGATGATGAAATTTAAGTGTAGGACATTTAGCAATTTTTAGTGGATATCTTGACTGTTCTTAGTGGATAAAACTCTGCATGTGGCTGATTCTTCTCTCTCTCTCTTAGATGACAACGTTGTAAGAAACATGGTGGAGCTGGTGGACGTGTTTCCTACCGTCTCCCACCTGGCTGGCCTCAGTGCACCTCAACACTGTCCTGAAGTTTCCTTCCAGGTATCAGAAAATGAAAACAAATGACTTGACTTTTCCTCTAACATGAGGTTGACATTTGTAGTTTTGAAATGTTTCAGCTATGGGATGGATTGACTCGAAATTGTCCTTTTGCTGCAAGAAATCAATTGATAACATTTATTAGCCTAAATGAATTACAGTTATAAGTAAAAAGCTAGTATTTGCAGCATTTTGAATGATTTTAACCTCATTATTTAATTTGATGATTCCTATAATGATCTCATTTGTCTGTTTTGATGAGAGAGGAGACATGAGATCCAGCCTTGTCTGGTTATAGCTGCTGTTACTGGTATAGTTACTTGATGTCTCCGCCAGTCAGTCGAGTTTATTTTATTAGATTCTGTTTGTGGGGTGGTATGGATCTATAGTGTTGGAACAATGGCCAGGAAAGTGTATTTGCACAACATTACACTGTCACTGTAATATTGACTTTCACTCTTTGAGATTTAAAATGTCGGAAACGTTTTGTCCTATCAGACATTTGTAGGAGTGTCCTGAACCCAATCATGTGAATTTTAAAGTAATCGGTGTTCGCACTTACCTATGAATACAACCACACTTAGAACCATAGATGTTCCTCTAGAGCAGGAGGGTCAAACTCATTTTAGGGCCACATTCAGCCCAATTTGATCTCTACAGTAAAATCAGAGCATAATAACCTATAAATAACCACAACTCCAAGTTTTTCCTTTGTTTTAGTGCAACAAGGTGCATTTTGAAAATGTTCACATTAAGGAATTATCTTTTTACAGAACATCATGAACAACCTGAAATTTCTTAAAAACAAGTTAAATTTCAACAATATTATGCCTCAGTTTATCATTTACACATTATAACTTCCAGATCACAGGGTGTCTACAAAGGAACAAAACATTTAGTCACAGGTATCTGGAACTGAATGATGCCGTATTTTAGTTTATGATCAAAACAACAAAAGTCAGACAAAAAAAAGACAAAACTACAAAAACAAGACAAAATATTACAGAGATGAGACACAAAATGACAAAAATTAGACAAAACAACAAAAACAAGAAACAAAATGAGGCAAACGACATGAAACAAAACAAAAAAAGAAAAAAATTGACAAAAAATTACAAAGCGGCAACAAAATAGACGTGAGACAAAAACAGACACAAAATGACAAAAACAATCGACAAAAAAGACAAGCAAGACAAAAAAACACAAAACGACAAAAAAGATACTCAACAAATAAAGCGAAACACAAAATGACAAAAAAAAGACAAAAAACAAAAGCGAGACAAAAAGGAAACACCAAACGACAAAACCGAAAAAGACAACGACAAAAACATGAGGCGAACGACAAGTCAGACAAAAAATGACAAAAACAAGACAAAATATTACAAAAATGAGACACAAAATGACAAAAGAACAATGAGCAATCTAGTATTTTACTTCATGATCAAAGCAACTTGTCATGGTCTAGAAATTATTTTAAATTTATAGTTTTACAAATCTGCAGTTAATGTCTTCTCTGTAATTTTTACACTTTACAAAGTCGTCCTGCAGGCCGGGTTGGACCCTCTAGCGGACCAGTTTTGGCCCTCGGGCCGAATGTTTGACACCCCTGGATTAATATCTTTTGCAAACCCAAATTAACCAATCACTTTGCTGTCCTGAGGTCAGTAAGCCTCATTAGAAGTCTCTGTCAGTGTGCTCCTTTACTAGCTAAACTCTTTGCTTGCCAACGCTTTAGTACCCGCCTCCTCTGGTTGCTACAGTATTAAGGAGTAATGAACTCCACCTGGTGGTGCACCCAGGTACTACAGCTAGTATACAATAACTGAAGAGAGTCTTATCTTAGAAAATGTTATTGGTATCAGCAAATACTTATATTAAATGATTCAAATTGGATTGGAAGCTAAAAAATATGTGATTGTGACATCCCTTGTCATTTTTTGTGAATTTTTGTTAGAAATAACAATATGACACAATGACTTAATGAATATATTGGGTCTATGATGTCAGTTGGCCAGACCTAATTCCCTCAAGGTGTCTTTAAGATATCTAATTCATAAAAACTGGACAGATAGATGAACATTACAAGCAATAAACCTCTGGCCACAGCTGTCACACACAAAACGGCATAATGAAATAAAAATATAATCTAATGTTAATTACAAAATTTATTTGAATTCCTCTGACAATCTGCTATAAATATATGACTAAAATGTTCTTGTACTTGATATTGCATGACTCCGCTAACATCAAAATGTTAGCATTCAGTGGATGATTCAGATTTTAGGGGGCTGAAAGTTCAGGTATCGATAGATTGACCCATATTCATCACATAAATGTTTTATTAAAAAGGCTAAATGTAGATGTATCCGCCCACTCTGGACAACATATAAACTGATAGCGATATATTAACGGTCTGATTCAAGCTCAAAGCTCCACTGTGTCCACATGAAGCCTCTCAGAGTTGTAATCTGCTTATTGTAGACTCAATGCTGTGTTTTGAGGTTGTTTGCTTACTTCAGACCACATTCTCCTCCTCTTCACTTTGTATCAGAATAGAACTGGTATTTTTACGCTGCCGTCAGAGTTCAAATGTCATTGCATTAACATGGCCAAACAAAACAAATGGAGAAGGAAGACCTGCTTAAACAGTGTGATCTAACCGACTCTGACATGTGCTTCCTTTGCTCTGCGGCCTGTTTTCTTGCTTTCAGGAGGAGCTCTGTACCGAAGGACGCAACCGAGCTTCCACCTTTAGATTCCAAGAAGGACGAAGGGATGCAGAAGGTGTAGCTTTTAGCCAATACCCTCGACCTGCTGATACACCACAGGTAGTGATGTTAAAAAAGCAAATGAGCCGGTTGAAGGTTAAGCCTTTGGAGTTTTGTATCAGTCTGGAAGCAGTGCAGTAGGGTAGATTTTAATAAAGACATACTGGTGGTTTTGCTAAGTTGCTTGTGAATTTGCATTTAAAACTTTGTAATTAGTAGAGGTCAAAGCTCTGTGACACTCTTCTTTGCTTGTACACCTTCAAGCACATGATCTTTGAATTAAAATATTGAGCTGAGTGCTGCACCTGCTCGAGGTTAATCTCCGGATGCAACAGTTTGCCAGCTTGACATTGGGTCTCAGCTGCAGATTTGACCGTTTTGCAGAAAGATTTTTCCAGTTTATATTTTTGTTCTAAATTCTTCTTTAAGGTGAACTCTGACCTCCCCGACCTCAAAGACATCAAGGTCATGGGTTACTCCCTGCGCACCTGGGACTACAGATACACTCTGTGGCTGGGCTTCAACCCCAAAACATTTCAGGTATCGCATACCTGCACAGCACGACACTCCTCTTCCTCTTATCTGCTTCTGTCTATTATTCCCCTCTGTGTGAATGTATTAAGTTGAGGCTGGGGAGTTGAGCGTGATGGATCCATCCATCTTGTCTCACACAATATGTTGGAGACATTTTCCGTGACAGAAACCGATTATATTTGTCTGTATCATCCATCTGTCTCTCCATCCAGGTGAATGTATCTGATGTGCATGCAGGAGAGCTGTACATGCTGGAGGATGACCCCAGTCAGGACAACAACACCTACAACAGCATCTTCAGTGACTCTGATCACACCGTGGTGATGAAGAAGTTGGCCAGTCTTCCTCCTGTAAGTAGGAATTCATTTTGAAGAAACATGCCCGTCTGCCATCATGCATTCATTTACTTGTTGACTTGTTTCCTGACTGGTTGTTTGGCGTCCAGACGGTGAGACTGCAGATGAGAATGAAGCTGCAGTTATGCTACCTCACAGCAGGGATGAAGACGAGTGGAGGGAAGGCGTGATGATGGGAATGAAACACAACAGATGGACAGCTGGGGACGAGTACAAAGGGAAGATGGATGGATGAAGAGGGAAAAAAAGGCTTGAATGTTGGTTTTACTGTAATTTGTACATGCTTCAGTATTGTGTTGTGTTCATATTAAATGTTTTGGCTTTGTTTTTCAGGCTAGATTTCCTTAAGAACCTGTTTTTGGGCAGATTTGGGTTCAACACATAAGAAAAGGGAATGAGAAATCTCTTGTGTTTTTTATAGTAAACGTGTCACCCAGTGGAAGTCACGCTTAGCAGAGATGTAGTATTAATTCAGATTAAAAAGAAACATACAATTTACCAATTTTCCTTCTGCTCAACACAACTTGCAGCTCACCATGAGGTCATGTGGCAGAAGAGCAATTCTACTTTTAGCAGTCGACACATTTCTGATACGCTGCAGTAAGGTAACAGTTTGTCATTTTTTTACACTTTTTTTTTTTCTTCGTTCACAAAGGTTTGATAAAGATCTGTAGCACACTAATTTCTCTAAACTAAATAGGACGCTGGAATCTGCAGGTGATTGGAGCAGTTTAGCTTTAAAACTGAAACCAGGAGGAAACGGGTAGCCCAGCTCTGATTAAAGATCCTAAATACCGCACTTTAAAACTCACTTAACTTATATATATTTTTATATCTCTTTTGGTTTAATATATATGCAAAGAAATGTATATATGACAAGTTTTGTTACATAAAAAATGTTACCCAGTTCTGCAAGGTTGATAGATACAATAAAACAAGTGTAAAATTTGAACGTAGGGAAGTATTTTAACTGCAGGAAGAACCAGGCAAGCAGCTTCTCCAGTGTGAAGTCGTGCTAAATGAAGCTAATCTCAAATTGGCCTACATTTAACATATAATCAGAATCAGAAAAAACTTTATCCCCGAGGGGTAATTAGGTATAAGAGTTATCCAGATCTTCTAAACTCAGCCATGTCTCCTAAAACTAACATACCTGTAAAAGTAAACTAAACTACAGATTTAAGTTTGGTGAAAAAATGTTTCTTTCAAAACATAAATCTGAATGTAATTGTATAGGAATGTAATTTTTGGGAGACGGTTTTGCCAAAATATTTAAGTGTACCTCAAATTGGCACCACGCATGTCTGACAAACTGAATCTGTGATATTTTTTCTGACCACTGTATTATGATGAACTGTCTGATTTGCTGTACTGACTCCTAATCATCACATCTGAAACTGTTTTCCTCTGAAAGACTATTGAACCTGAAGAGTGAGCTCAGGATGATACCAGGTGCTTTTTGTTGATTATCCAGTTTGCTTGAGGGAACCTTTTAGGCGTCTGCTCTCACTTCCAACTACAGCAGCTGATTGGGAACTTCCATGATTATGTACTGTAGTGTCAACCAATACATTTCTATCTGCACTCAATGTCATTTGCATCTGTTTGCCCGCCTCCTTGTAAACAGTCACTTCAGATCAGACCTGAAACGAAGTGAAAACCTCCCATAATGATTCAATGCAGATCAAACAGTGCAGCTCCATTCTACTGCTGTTCCAATGCATGAACATTCTGTGCTGCTGTAATTTAGAAGAAGGCCAATTTTCAGCTGGAATTTCAGGTCTGGCTGCACCGGCTTCACGTTAATGGGATACAAATGAATCATGTAGCATCAGCAGACTTCTATCACAGGTCTGGATGGAGAAGAAATCCTTCGGTGGAATTGAATCAGTTCATTTTACCATGTTTCCTTTTGTGCTGTAATATATTTAACACGTCGGGAATAGCGAGTTTAATCAGTACAGACACTGGCAATATTAGAAAATGAGCTTATCCTTGAGTTTAGTTGCATCAGCAAGTTCTGAATATTTGAGCTTTCTTAAGGGAAAATAAATATTGCAGAAATAATTCAAATCTCAGGCTTGGCAAGGACACATTGTTAATATATTTATGTCTGTTTCGATTGGTTTGTTTAAAAAAAATAAAATATTTTTGTTGAACGCGAGCAGCCGAGGTAGACTTGTGATCACGGGCCCTGTTTGTGTCTGTATTCCTGAGTGAGTCCTGCAGAAACACTTTGCTGCCCGTCCATACGCCCCGCCGCTCCGCTCTAATGCATTCTGTGCTCACCCACAGCAGAGGTGTAAAGCTGCTGAGTTGTGAGGGAGCTCCTCGGGGACCTCGCCAGTCTATTCTGTGTTTTCTCTCCTTCCTCTCCTATATCTATTTCTCTCCTCTGGAGTAGAAAATGCATGCGTCTCCTCTCCGGCGCTGGAAGAATTCGGCCCGAACCGAACATTTGCTAATTTGTGCATGATTCCACAGAGTCGATCTGTCCAGGCGACACAAACGGTTAAAAGCCTTGTAATTGCATTTTTGAAATATAGTACGAATTCAGCCTCACGCCTTTTGAGTTTTTTGCCTTTTTCAATTTCTAAGCAATCATGCAGAACCATTTGTAGAACTCTGCTTGAAGTGAACTCTGCATGCTGCCAATGAAAAGTCAAAAAATGTCCCAAAGACCAGGGCAGCACTTCACATCTCTCCCCTACCAATTTCACCTGTTCTAATCATTTCTTCTCTTTTCAGTCAGTGCTCCTTCTTGGCCTTTGAACACATCCGCATTCAGCTTTGCTTTGTGGTATGCATTTCTTTATCTGTATCAGTGTGCTGCTACTTAAAGACGCACCGTCAGAAATATTTTATTGATCAGCTTAAATGTGCAATAACTGATTTTTCTGACCACTCAGAGGCAGCAGAACCAGTTTAACAATGATTTCAATACGATATATGAAGGTAATTCTGTGCTTTTGACAACCTGCAGTGTTATTGAGCAATGATTTTACAGTTGGGCCTCTGCTAAAAGGCAACAAGATACATTTTACTTTATTTTGGTCTCCACCACCTCCAGAGTGGAGTATCTGGCTCTTTTGCTACTGTGGTCATCAGCAAGCTGTGAAAGATGCTGATTTGGTTTTTCTTTCACTGGAAAAGTTTTATGCAATACAACTGCATGATTGATACGAATAAACCAGAGCAAAGTTGCATTCTGTGAAAAAACAAAACAAAGAGCTAAAAGGTGATAAAAATGGCACTGCAGAGCCCAGTGGTAATTCTCTGGAGGTCTGGCACCAAAGTTTACTCCTTTCCCTTGGTCAGTTGATAGCTTGCAGCCAAATAGGCCAGCTTTGTTTGATATTTCATGGAGCAGTTTGTGTGTTGGTGTCTTGCCCTCCTGAGTTTCATGCTCATGCTTTGAAAGTAAAGATAAAGTGTGAGTCAGAGCAGCTGTAGCCGCTCTCCACTCTGCCTGTATTCATGTCAGCTCATATTTCTGCCTCAGTGGTTTTATCAGATCAATATTTATCATCACAAGCACTGATCTCTGACCACAATCAAATTGATCTAATGGCAATTACATTACTGTTTACCTGCTGCTGTTCTTTTTCTCTTCTCTCCGGCTGCCTTGGCTGCTGCTGCTGCCCTCTTTTGTTTCGCTCCATCTTACCTGCTCCTTCTCTCTCATCCACTCTGTCTTTGTCTCACTCTCATCGTCTATCATTATGTTTCATACACTGGTAATCGCATTACCGCTATGGGCTCATATTCTTGCAGGTCACACTGCCTTTCTGTTAACGGTGGTGACATACACAATTACATTAGAGAGAGGCAGAGCGTGCGCGTAGAAAGCGCTTAGCTCAGCTGCATTAAGACCAGAGTTCGTCTCAAGGGTGTGCGTGTGTTTACTGTGTGTGAATGAATGCAGGGATAGTAAACAAACTACTGTACTCGGCCTCCCAAGGACTTGATGAAGTGGACTTGAAGAGTACTTTGTCAGATGAGCTGTTTTTTCAGCAGAACTGCAGGCCAGTTAGCTAATTAGCTGCTCAGCTGCAGCTAGGGTTGCTACCCGTCCCTGAAAATACGGAAACGTCCTTTATTCGACAATTAATTGTTGCTTCCTGTATTGAATCAATACGGGACGCAAGTTGTTCCGTATTTTCATAAATGCCCGTACACGTCTGTCACACACTCATCAAAACTGCATAATGAATAAAATAAAACACAGGAAATATTAAGGGCAGCCAATTTTATCTTCGTAGGACCCATGCAGCGAGGACCCGATGCCAGGTCCAGTGGACAGACTTCAGACGTCTCTGTGTGTCCGGTCCTGTCCGGTCCTGTCTCTGGTTGCCAGGTTACAGAAGCTGCTGCACCCGCACGTTTAAAAATGTCTACACCTGAAACTCCACCACGTCCAAAGAAGCAAAAACGTTTGCAAACGTACAGACTGGAGTGGGAAGAGTGGAACCCCTGGCGGTGGGTACAAGGCAAACTGTGTTTTCTGTTGCTCATGGACTGGCTGAAGTAAGGCAGCATCAGGAGACAAACATGGAGGAAATATGAGAACAGAGAGAACCCAACCAGCAGGTCACAGTTTATCATCATCTAATCATCTCCTTAAGTCGATATGGTAAGGGACATCATGATGAGATCAGCCAGATTTCCTACAGTATATGGCTGTGAATTTACCAGAGGATGCTTATAATAATGCTGATGTGGCTGTAGACTCTACACTGTTTAAGTGACTCAGTAAATGCCTAAGTTGGTTATTGTTTTTTAATGCTTTTCAGTTTTAAATAAACATTTACTTAATAGCCTATATGTAATCAAACATGGCCTTTGCCTAAAAAGAATAATATTTCATTGCACAAGTAAAAGTATAGTAATTTTTAAAAATGTTCAAATTATTATAATATGTTGTTAAAAAAACAAACACAAAAGCACATCATAGTAATATGTCAGTTAAAAAAGCCTATAGTATAGCGTGTTGCCCAACAAACGTCATAGTATAGCATGTCGCCCAAAAAACGTCATAGTATAGCATGTCGCCCAAAAAACGTCATAGTATAGCATGTCACCCAAAAAACGTCATAGTATAGCATGTCGTCCAAAAAACGTCATCGTATAGCCTTTGGCCTAAAAACATCATAGTGTAGCATGTCGTTCTTAAAATGTCATAGTATAGCATGTCGCTCTAAAACTGTCATAGTATAGCATGTCGCTCTTAAAACATCATAGTATAGCATGTTGCTCAGAAAACGTCACACTATAGCATGTCACTAAAAAGTCATAGTATTGCATGTCGCCTAAAAACGTCATAGTATAGCATGTCGCTCTAAAAACGTCATAGCATAGCAGGTCGTCCAACAAACGGCATAGTATAGCATGTCGTTCAAAAAACGTCATAGTATAGCATGTCGCTCAGAAAACGTCATAGTATAGCATGTCGCTCTAAAAATGTCATAGTATAACATGTCATTCTAAAAATGTCTTAGTATAGCCTGTTGCTCCAAAAACATCATAGTATAGCATTTGGTCTAAAAACATCATGGTATAGCATGTCACTCAAAAATTGTCATAGTTTAGCATGCCGTCCAAAAAACGTCATAGTATAGCATGTCATCCAAAAAACGTCATAGTATAGCATGTCACTCTAAAATTGTCATAGTTTAGCATGTTGTCCAAAAGACGTCACCCTTAGCCTTTGGTCTAAAAACGTCAAAGTGTAGCCTTTGGTCTAAAACGTCATAGTATAGCCTTTGGTCTAAAAACATCATAGTGTAGCATGTCATCCAACAAACATCATAGTATAGCATGTCGTTCTTAAAATGTCATAGTATAGCATGTCACTCTAAAAACGTCATAGTATAGCATGTCGTCCAAAAGACATCATAGTATAGCATGTCGTCCAAAAATGCCATCGTATAGCCTTTGGTCTAAAAACGTCATAGTATAGCATGTCATCCAAAAAACACCATCGAATAGCCTTTGGTCTAAAAACATCATAGTATAGCATGTCGCTCTAAAATTGTCATAGTTTAGCATGTCACTCTTAAAACGTCATAGTATAGCATGTCGTCCAAAAAATGTCATAATATAGCATGTCGTCCAACAAACGTCATAGTATAGCATGTCGCTCAAAAAACGTCACAGTATAGCCTTTGGTCTGAAAACGTCATAGTATAGCATGTCGTTCAGAAAACGTCATACTATAGCATGTCGCTCTAAAAACATCATAGTATAGCATGTCGCTCTAAACACGTCATAGTATAGCAGGTCGTCCAACAAATGTCATAGTATAGCATGTCGCTCTAAAAACGTCATAGTATAGCATGTCACTCAAAAAATGTCACAGTGTAGCCTTTGGTCTGAAAACATCATAGTATAGCATGTCACTCAAAAAATGTCATAGTATAGCATGTCGCTCTAAAAATGTCATAGTATAGCATGTCGTCCAAAAACGTCATAGTATAGCATGTCACTCTAAAAACGTCTTAGTATAGCCTGTTGCTCCAAAAACATCATAGTATAGCATGTCGTTCAAAAAATGTCATAGTATAGCATGTCGCTCTAAAAATGTCATGGTATAGCATGTTGCTCTTAAAACGTCATAGTATAGCATGTCGTCCAAAAAACGTCTTAGTATAGCCTTTGGTCCAAAAAACGTCATAGTATAGCATGTCACCCAAAAAACGTCATAGTATAGCATGTCGTCCAAAAAACGTCATCGTATAGCCTTTGGCCTAAAAACATCATACTGTAGCATGTCGTTCTTAAAATGTCATAGTATAGCATGTCGCTCTAAAACTGTCATAGTATAGCATGTCGCTCTTAAAACATCATAGTATAGCATGTTGCTCAGAAAACGTCACACTATAGCATGTCACTAAAAAGTCATAGTATTGCATGTCGCCTAAAAACGTCATAGTATAGCATGTCGCTCTAAAAACGTCATAGCATAGCAGGTCGTCCAACAAACGGCATAGTATAGCATGTCGTTCAAAAAACGTCATAGTATAGCATGTCGCTCAGAAAACGTCATAGTATAGCATGTCGCTCTAAAAATGTCATAGTATAACATGTCATTCTAAAAATGTCTTAGTATAGCCTGTTGCTCCAAAAACATCATAGT